>JANRMR010187051.1:0-14323 GCA_025434825.1 Bergia sp. 'catenularis'
GGCCGCACAAATATTCAACCCTCGGCAAGGCCAGGGATTGAACCCGGGGCCTCCCGCTTGGCAGTCAGAGATCTTACGAACTGAGTCAAGCTCACACATTTTAAAAATATTTTAGAAAAAAAAATCATTTACGTACATATGTTTGTTTCATATTTTCAAACTGTGTTTTTTCATCAAGGCTATTCTCAGACCATGAATCTTAACAATTTGCATCTGGCAAAACATCCACCGTTTTGATTGGCTATAAGGATGGCTGATGTATCAAGAGCAAGTAATTTTGCCCCGAATTAAGAAAAGAAGCCCTCCGTTATTAACGAATGAGAACAAAATAATTTCGCCCTCCATGTTATGGATATTGTTTGGAGAAACCATTGGAAAACGATAAAAACCATATTATGGTGATCCATGACAAAAATCCTAACAAACATGTTGTGATCTGTTTGTAGGGAAAAATACAGGCACTCATTTTATATAATTGTTTCTTTGTAAAGTAACAAAATATCCTGCAAAGTTAAAGCAACGTTTGTTTTACCCCTTTCGGCTAAAAGCAATAATCCCAGAAGAAGTACAGGAAACAACCAAATGCTCCTCATCGTAATTGACAATCCTGTAAGAAAACAAATTCATTGTAGAAACAAAGACAAATTAAATGAAACGAAAAGAAGCATTTCAGCGTAACCTGGAAAGTTGAGGCTACTGTTTTAAACCAGTACGAAACAATAAAATGTGAATTATGTAAAATTATGTACATTTTTCGTGAGTGGAATAGCAAAAAATAGATAAGGTCTACCTGACATACCTTCCTTGATAACGCCGGTAATCCAGTTGGGAAATATGATTGCTGCAAGAGGTTGATGTACAAAGTGTTGAGTTAAGTTGAACGTATTCTCCATTTCAAGCTTTCGGAAAGCCACGTGTTTTAGGCTGGTGTTTCTGAGATCATATACAAGGCATTCAATGTCATAGTTGAGTGGATGAAATGTTTCCGCACGGACTCTCATAGAGCAGCTGGTGGGACACAAACTAATTTTTTTCAAAACTCGCAGGTAATGATATTGGTGTAATTAATTCCGCCCCGTTAACTTGCTGTTATTGTACAATATAGCTCTGATACTGGAGTATTGGAACTACCTCATGCGAGAAAACAGCAATGTGAACAATACCGGAGATTTGATTTTAAAATATGATTTTGTACTTCGAGATTAAAGTTTAGCTGAAAAAAACTTTGAAAGTATGTTTTTCAGCTAAGCTTTAATCTCGAAGAGTTTGACGTCCATGTTGGGCAACCACCGTGAACTTCGGATCGTGCAAAAGAATCGATGATCGCGGGCTGCATGGCAATAGAAGGTGTGGTTATTGGTAGTCTAGTTTGATCCTGTTGGCAAAATACACAAAAAAATTTTAACTTTTTGAAAATATTTCAAAAAGTCTGATTCAGTACTGAAACTAGTAAAAACCAAACCTTATCAATATTTAAAACACGTAAGGTAATGATCCTATGACAAAATAATTAGTTTGCAACAGAAATTAAAAAAATATTGAACAAAGGGAACGAAGCTTGCAACGAGTTGAAAAGACATTTCTGAAGCTAAGAACTTGCTATAAATCTCGAAAAAATCAAAACGTGCTTCCTTTTTAAACGTTTTGTTAACAGTTGTCGGACGAAGTAAAATCAATTATATCAGATTATATTCCGTGTAAACGGGATTTTTGAACGTCAAAATGGTTAAAACAAAATCATTGCAAAATGTATTTTCTATAAAAACGTTACTGGTATTATGTACTAATATGTTAAACTTACCCAAGATGGATGTACTTTGTTCGTGGTTATATCTGGGAGATCTTAACTTCAATTAGGGGATTACCCAATCCATTTAGATAGCATAATTAGGCTTATAAGAACACACTTAATGAGACGTCCTAAAAATAAGAACAAATTGAGGCTCAAATAAAGTTTCAATCGAAAATTTTATAAGAATTTATATAAGAAAAGGTGCAAAAATAATAAAATCAAGAAATTTGTTTTTTTCGTTAATTTTATGCAGTTAAAATAACTAGTTACCTACCATAAAAGCTCTTTAAGCAAGTTTCTATCTTTGAAACGAGCACGATAGAAACAAAATAAAAGCATTTTGAGGCTGAAATTGTCAAAAAATAAGAGCACTTAGCCTAAGCAATGTTTTACTGGTTCTTATATAAAAAAGTGTGCTTTTGTGGTAATGATTAATTGCTTTTGGAGGTTGATTTCACTGTTTATGATAAAAGAGAAGATCTTGTGTTCCCTTATAGCATCACATGCTACATTCTTGGAAGATGGATACTAGAAAACATTTCACATTCGATTTTGATGTTCTTTCTCAGAGATGAAAACAGAGCAGGTCGCTTGCTCTTTCATTAAAAAAACTGAAGCAATACCACTGGTCGAGTTACGCTTTGATTATTATCAAATAACAACTCAAGCAAACTGAAAGAAACGAACAGCGCTCAACTTTGATATCAAAACAGATCAAATCGCTTGCTCTTTCAACCAAAAGAAAACTGAAGCAATACCACTGGTCGAGTTATGCCTTGATTATCATTCATTAACAACTCATGTGTAATAAGATAAGACTACATCTTTGTTCGTCACTCATTGTGGAATGTCGATAATAGATTGAATCTTTTTTTTTTTTCGAGTCGCATCTCTCTGGCTTCTGATCTTGGCTGTGAGATTGCTGTGACGGCAATGTACACTACAGCAAAACAATAAGCTAGTTTTAATTATGCGAAATTAGTCGTGAATTCTGCAGGAATTTAATAAAAGCAATATCAAATTATACCACATGCAAAGAAATAAAATAAATAAAAATAAATGCACTATATTTAGCGAGGGTAACACATTTTATACGTAGTAATATTCTATGTGCCCCTCACCACAACACCGGGATTACCCTACTCCTTTCGAGAAGTGTGTGGGTTCTTTTAAGTCCCCTGAGATAGCATTTTAGGGTACTGGACCAACGGCTTAACGTCCCTGTCCACGGGCGGTGTGGCGAAAGAAGGTCACACAAAGTTTAACTTTGACAAGGCCCAGGACCTTTTGGGTTGTTCGTGAGGTATCTTACTAACTGCGCTACTCACGCACAGAAGCCGCTATTTTACTGATAAGCAATGATACTTACTACTAGGGCAAAATACTAGAAGCTTTACGTTTTTTGAATGTTAAAACAGCTGGAAACAAAATACAGTTTCTGTTGATAAGAAAAAAAAACTATATAACTAGCATTTTGTGTTACAGGTTGAAGGGACAATTTCACGGTTGTTCCATACAGAGCTGCCGGTTTCCAAAATTGTTCCTTTCAATTTTTAAGAATCACATTAGAATGATCAAAGCGACTCATTTATCAAAGAAACCATTTTGACAAAGTGAATTTTCAAGAATCAAACATTTTGGGACTTATTTAAGTCAGTTCATACAACGAGGGACAAATTACTCCATAAATTATCCAGTAAATCATCCGTTATTTTTTGAAGAAGGGGATATTCAATATTTGGATGTGAAAGTCAGTGACGTGTAACGAACTTTGCCAGGTGTCGACACCGAATTAACAATGGCGGACAGAAACACAGAAACGAGGCAAATGCGGCAAGCGTGTAAATGTAACCTAAACGTTTTACATTTATTAACTTTGTTTTTTGGTAAAATTACAAGATGGATAAAAAAGTCGCCTCAAAATTGGCACTGTTATCTTTCACTGGTGTCGCTCTTTTGAAACGAAAATAATCCCCCACTCACTTCACTTTCATGTTTCCTTCTTGACTCAAATGGATCTCTTAAATCTATGAGCGTAGTTTTCCCCTCATTATATCAGTATTACAGCTCGGAATATTAGTAAGAATTTTGCCAATACATGCACGATTCATAATTAAGTTATTTTATTATCAATTCTAATATTATAATTTATCTTTCGTCGGTCAACACTAAATTTGATTCAAGACTCTTGGGGAGTTTCGTTGCGTCATATCCCAAGGTACATTTCGGCCAGCAACGATCATAACACCTTGAGAAGCCCAGTGTTATTGGGCGAAATGTTGTGTGCCTTACACAAAATCTATTTCCAGTGATAGATTTACTTTTACTGTTTATTCACCACTACTGGATGGCTAGCCTTCATCAATTGCTAAACCCCTTTAATAATTGACTTAAAAATTAAAATCGACATTGTGAATTACAATGATGAGTACGAAACTCTTTCATGCGTGCCACACTTCTAGTCTTATCTGAGCAATTATCGTCTCTTTTTTATCACTACCTAAAGCTCTCCTTATTCTTAATACTCAGTTATAACCAAACAAATACGCGTAAATAGCAACAGTATAGGCCAACAACAGCATAAACATCACTCGGTCCATCAAAACCGAGATATCTTGCCAGGTTACTCTGTTCTTCTTGTTCTTCACCCAAACTTCAGCGGTGGATGTTATTCGTTCTCTGGTTGGTGGCATCTCAACACTATCAATTCCGACAACTCCAAGTGCTTCGTGTGTAGTGGAAGGTTCCACAGATGATCTGGTTTCACAGCACCTCCAGCAGCCGAAGGCTTTCTGCCACTTGGGTCCTGGTTCACCAGTGCTGTAGTAGAGCCTTGAAATATAATATATTATTGCAAACGTTACAAATTTAACAATTTAAACAGGTGCAATTTTTTCGTTTTGGGGATAAGTCATAGGCCGAAAAGTACTTGAAACAGTTAAGTGGATTAATTTTTAGTTAAAAACTGGTAGTCTTTTCGATTCACCAACTGTCTGTTCTAAACTCTTTAATAATAATAATAATAACGTTAACAATAATAATAATATAAATAAATATTTTTAAGTACAGAGAAGGACAGAGATGAGAGGACGTAGGAGTGGCTTAGGAAAGGAAAGCCGGAGAAGGTCACAGAGGGATTAATAACACCAAAACAGGACGAAACATTTACGAATGGTGTGAAATGTAGAGTAGATAAATATAAGCAGGATGTGCCGCCAGCATGTAGAATGTGTGGTGAAAGAGAGGAGACAGTGGCACACGTAGTGGCGGAGTTCAAGATGCTCGCTCAGAAGTACTACAGAAACTGGAGGCATGACAAAGTAGCCCAAGTGATACACTGTTGGCTTTGAGGGAAACGACAAATAGTTTAACCATCCAATGGAACCGGTCCTTGAATCGAAGAAAATCAAGATCCTGTGGGACTTCAAAATCCAGACGGATCTACCAAATGAAGCGAGCAAACTAGGTATTGTAGTGCTAGAAAATATGGCCAGAAAGTGTTTTATCATTGATGTTTCGTGTCCTTTCAACTGGCTACGTTATTATCACATTTTCACCCTCAATAAGCACACGAATGTTCCACAGCTTAGGTATGCGATGAAAGTAAGAGTTCTGAAATTTTCAGATTTCTTCACCAAGGTATTTTCATTTAGTACAACGGATACGCACCTTAGAATCGCTATTGTGGAGACAAGAGCAACAAAAAATTCAACGAACACCAGTATAAAGTACATTCCTAGCACAGGAATGTGAGACGAGGTCTTGGGTACGGATTCAGCTACTAACAACAGGTAGACAGCCATAGCCAGTAAAATTGTGACACTGAATCCGATCCTTTCTCCGCTCTCAGATGGAATAGCAAAACTTACCTGGCAAAGATAATGAAATTAGTATTGTTATAAATAATCAAATTACTAGAAAATGAGTAAATTTACCCAAAACTGTACACTCCTGAAATGTAATCCATACTCACAGTGTAAACCCCTATGAAACCCCCAATTATTACTCCCACATTTTGGCCATTTAAATATTATTGCGCGTTGTTAGGTTACATTTGTGGGCACTGGAATTATGTTTGTGGGTTGTATTAAAGTTGCTCACAAATGTAATCCGATTAAGATTATTGAGTTTTACGTTTGATGGTACACAACACACACATATGGACGTGGATTTTCTATGGTTTCAATTGAAAAAAAAATTAACAATTTCAGATTTCTTATTTGTAGTCCTACAAAAACATTACAAGTTAAACTTAATTTTGGCGATTTTCGTTCTTAACTGTACTCGCGATTTGTCAAATCTGTAAAGATATGTCTGGGTGGCTTTAGTTTGTATAGTCACACTCTAAAGCTTGTCTATCAAAAAAAATATTGAAAAAATGCCTTTTTAATATAGTTAAAATATATTTCAAACACTTCCCATTTATTGGAATAAATATATTTGCGTATACCAAGCTAGTGAATAGCTTGTTTTGCATGTTCTAATTTTAAAGACTTCGGAAATTGAAGGGACAAAAAGGTCACTTCGCTTTAAAACGCTAAGATTTGGCTTTCCTTGAAGATTGAGTTTTAATTTCCTTAACTTAGCAATATAGACTTTAACCCTTGATCTGGCAAGCCTTTTGACCCTCTGTACAGTTTGGGTGGTTAGAAAATAAAAAAAGTCAGAAAGCAACAGAAAAATAAACATGATCAGTCGTGCGTAAAAATCCCGCCAAAATCTACTCTTGGTTTTGTTTTGGTAACAGAGAGTTGGAAAAACGGCAAAGTAAAATGAATCAAGCTAAAATATCACCTCGTTGCATTTGGCGCCAAAAACGTTAACTCATTAGCATAAAGACTCCGCATATTATTCATGAGTTTGGCAAACAAAAGAAACAATTTATCCTCCCCATTTCATTCAAGAGCTATGACGTCATTATAAGATAATTTATGCATGCTCCGCATTGGCTTCATGAAAAACCGGGTAATTCCATACCTACTATACTACTATACTACTACCATCGACTTCCATTGATAGCAGCTCTAGGAACTGACGAAATACCGACGTTAAATGAGGGCTACTTTACTTTTATATAAGGTCCAGTCATTAGTATCATTTACAGTAGTTTCTTACAAGAGTTATTTACAGTAGTTTCTTACAAGAGTTAGGAGGCAGAGTACTGTTCAGGGCAGAACCAAGTAGATCATGTAATACGTGGACCTTCTTTTCAAGGTTACGGTGTAGTTGTACTGGCTAAACTCAAAAGGACAGCATCCTAGTTTGACCTCCTGAACCTCGGATGTTGTGTTTGATAGTACCCACTCGACATCGAGCGATGCCGCATGTGTGGATTACAGTTTCTGTACAAAAGTAACGCTGTCAAATACCTAAAAACTGCTGTACCCTCCCCACAGACTATATTATTCTCCTTTCAGTTTTCCCGTTGTTTCGGGCACATGATGTAGCCAGTGCGTTCAGGATGTACTAATTTTAAGTTTTGACAAGTAGGGATATTTTTGTGTGTACATTAATGACTGTATGGACGCCGAAAAGCCTTGCGAAGTTACAAAAAAAAGAAGTAGATGTATGGACGTCTGGACCAGGTAGTTGAAATACCCTGCAAGGTCAGTCAAACACTTTACAGTAAACACTTACGGTAGAATTGTTGTTACAATCATTCTTTTATTGCCACACTCATTGATGATTCAAGTCGATAGCCTGGACGAATGCATTCCGACAATACAACTGCTAACACGTGGATGCGAGAAAGATGACTGAGGCGCAAAGAAAGACAAAGAGAGATGTGGAGAAGAACCATAGAGAGAAAACAGAAAACAAAACAGTGTCGGGAGTCCAAAACTAGTGTGACCAAGAATTGCTGCCAATGATCGTAATACATGGAAGATAAGGATACAGGGCTCTATTCCCCATTCGGGAGACTGAAATGATAAAGCCTACTATGGAGCGGCATCTCGCTTTAACTCGCCCTAACTCGCTTTACCTCGTCTTAACTCTCTTTAACTCGCCTTAACTTGCCTGAACTCGCTTTACCTTGCCTTAACTCGTCTTAACTCGCTTTATGTCGCCTAACTCGCCTTAACTCGCCTTAACTCACCTTAACTCGCTTAAAGTCGCACTCAAGTCCGGTTTCAAATTTTCCTTTACTCGCCTTATTACGCCTTAACTCGCCTTTACTCGCTTTAACTGGCCTCGCTTTGCCTTAACTCGCCTAAAGTCGCATACCGTTCTGGCCTCAAATTTCCCTTAACTCCCCTTAGCTCGCCTTATGTTGCAGCAAGTTAAGACGAGTTTCTGCCCCGGAGTCGGCCTATAATAGAAACACTTGCCGTGCACTTTGTTTTGCGAGTTTCCTAATTTTGTGCATCAAATTTAATACTGGTTACAGTTGCTTCCTTCATGGTGTTCTGCGGAGCCCCACTTTGAAAAAGCTTACCCTCGGACGCATTTGAGGGACAAAAGTCTTCCTGAGATCTTTTAAGAATTATTTAAAGGGTTATAATTTTTAATAATGCACTGTTACTCCAGTTAACGATTTTACTGTTTTCTAAAGTATCTATTTTATAAATTGAAGAACGTCCGTGTTTTAATAAAGTGGTCGTTCAATCAAACATGTACGTTACTTGACGGGTAAGTAATACCATTTATGCCTTCATGTTAATGTTAAAAGTTAATAGAACGTTGACTTTTAATTTAAAGGCTTAATGCTTTCGGTTTTTTATTATCAATTTAAGACTTGTTTTTCAAAAGACGTTCATAGTGACCAAAATTTACAGGGAGAGAAAAAGTCGTTCGGTTGTCTTTACAGGTTGTCATTTGTATTTGACATTCCCAGGCCTTCCAACTTCTGAAACCCTCAAACCTCGAAGTCTTGAAAATGGATATGAAAACCCCTGAGATTTGGGTCTAAACCTTGAGATTTTCATGAAAGTTCCAAATTGAAGTGAAACAACACTGAACAGTACTGGCAATTGTTATCCCAGTCACTCTTGAACTCCGAACAATAACTGGCAGCACCGACATAAGTCTCTTTTCTCTTAGGGCTAGGAAGAGAAACTGTCATACCCTGCTTACAAGCTTGGATGAAGAAGAATTAGAATATGGCTGGCCGTATATATGCATCTGCGAGTCCCCACAATGCACAAATTATTATTCCAAGACGAACACGACTGCCAAGCAAGTACAGAAAGTAACACGGATTTGATTTCAGGCTGAATTTGATTAGAAGATTGGATCACCTAAATAATAACAGAATTAAGTTTATTCCTTTTCGCTCTATGCAACCGAACAAAGACTTGATACGAGATCTGACTATTGCAAAATGGATTGAAAAACATTGTTATACCCGTGAGAAAATTTCCAGGGTCAGGTACAATTATGATTTCTCCCAGTCCGATGGTCAAATGGCCACGAGCTCACATCGGTTTGACAGCTGCTCTTGAAAGTGGTGGCGGACATCCACACACTCTCGCCGTTAGGAAACAAAGTTACTGGGTTAATAAATTTAGCTGTACCGCCGGCCATTGGGGTGGATGCGTCCACACTGGATGGAAAGGGAATAAAGAGTATTATTGTCTTGGCATTTCTGATCTTGTTTGACTATAAGCACATTACCTTATTACACGAAAACTTGCGATCATCTAATTTTTGCTTTTCAAAACCTTGTCGTGAAAAACGCGAAAAATAGATGTTGCAAATACTTCTTGTATTAAGATATTTTAATAGCGGGTTCGTAGTCGAAAAAAACTTGGTTTCCATGTGACCGTAAGCGCTGTAGATAACACCTCAGATAGTGGTGTGGCAGTATTGTCCCAATCACTGTAGTTTAGTGTTTCCATATGTTTGTGAATTCTGAGGTACCACTGCGATCACTATCAATTTTGAAGCTTACGTACCTGTAGAAAATAGCTTGGAATGTTGTTTAGTATGAAACTCATTGCCGTTACCTTGAAAAGCAGTTATCACCTTGTATCACGTGTTGTTCAGTTTCCTTTGTACGCTCGAAGCTTGTGGAGGGATTTTTTTTTTGCCCAATCTTTCAACGATTTGTCAACAATCCGCTTGTGCATGTTGGAACGATGAGAGTCGAGGGATAGATAACACTTGGTTTCCGATAAACGTTTGTGGATAAAGCCCCATTTTCTTATTGTTGAACCAATTAACGTGTCCAAAAAAGCTAATACTGATCGGACTCTAGCTCAACAGTGAACTGGAGTGTTGGCTCAATAGAATTCAAATATTCAACTGAAAAGTAGAACTGACATCATTCAGTAACATATCGCTTAAACTTCCAAAACAAAGGCTGGGGTGCTGAGGTGGACATGGTCCTTTGCTTTAGATTTTCCTTAACCATTTTGTCCATCACGGCAAACACGGGAGAGCCCACAACAGCTCCAAAAATCTGCTGTTAATGGGTGTTGTTATACTCTTTTATAGTCTTTTGTGGATAAACAGAACTTCAGTAGATTAACAAGTTTAGAAACGAGGATGGTAGTTCTACCTAGCAAAGTTCGGTTGTGATATGCTAGTCGACGATAAGCGACTTGAGCGGCCACCAGTTCCACTGGAATTGACGTAAAGAGAGAACTGCATCGAAAGCGACGAGTTCGTTGCCATCTCGGAGCTGAGTGTGCATGATATTACTGCTGAAGTCAGTGCTGTTCTTGACGGTATGGACGAGGTTTCCAGTTTGAGGTCGTAAGATAGGGCTGCGTGCTTGGAAAAGTTATATATGGGAGAAGCACAGCTGGTCGTAACAGATATCCCTGTTTATGGGTATTTGGGAGACCAAAAAACCAAGGCGGTAGTCCATCCGAACTGCGGAGCTTTCGGTACAGTTTGTCTTCAATCTTCTTCTTTCCCTTAGGTCGGAAAGTTTTCTCTCGGTGCAGAGTTATCTATCTCTTCAAAACTTTGTAGGTTTTTAGGTCACTTAGAAGATCTTGTACATTAATGCCGGGATCCTTTTGATACATTACCACAATGTAGTTGCCAATATTTGTCGGCTCAGGTGATAAGCGGGACGTATCCTGTGACGTAGTGGTCAGCAGATGCCGCCTGAATAAAACATGAGGTCCATGTTGTCCAATGGTTCTTTGAATTGGTCGTCTTTTGTGTATATTGACCGCTAAACACGGTATATCCTAGGTTAAAAAGCGTCGATGGCGGGAAGCTAGGAGGTGGACACGTGCTCAAAGGAGAACTCGCGATAAGTACGGTTTCACTGGGAGTTTGTCTTCAGAAGATAATTTGGTGATAATTCCTTGGACTGCAGCAACTATCTGCAGTAGAACTGATATTCTTTGTTATAATATATGACAAAAACATTAACCCCTTTTGAAGCATTGCTTTGTCGGTGTCGCTTAACGGCTTGCTCTGTATATGCCGCAATCAATGGTTCGTTCGCGAGATGTTTGCCCAATAACTTAATTGGGTGCTAGAACTTGGAGATTCTTATCATGAACAGTTCTATGGAGACGGTATCCTATTTGTTGTTGTTCGTTAGTAAACTTTGGAGTCTCTGAAGGTGAAGAATCTAAGCGTGAGTGTAGAAACTCAAGAAATGAATCTTTGTCATTGTTACGTTGACGGAATTTCTTGTATGTTTGTTCGATTTTACAAGAAATATTAATAGCGATAAGATTATAGAACGACGTTTCGATGTCTTTATGACATCACTGTCAAGTCCAAGTACAGTATCAGTGATTTCAGATTGAAACATAAATACAGAATAGTTAATGAAATGCTTCGGAATGTGACAGGCGATAACATTATGTAAATAGTTTTGCACGTATCGAGTCAGATTGGGTGTTAAGTTTAGGTTTCAGTTTCTTAATGAAAAACATCTCATAAATTAGCAGTCAAACTTGGTCTTACATTTGCGAAGAACTGTGAACTGTTCTTCCAAAGTGGCAGTCGGAGCATGGTGTGCTTCATTAAGGTGTTTGCCAATAACCGATCGTTTGTTCGATTGCAGAACTTCTTGTCAGTTTTTATCTTGTTAGACGGTGTTTTTATCCTGATGGTCTGACTGTATTTATTAAAAAGTTCGGGTCATGTGGTTTTTTAAAACAGTGAACGTCTAGTATATTTCACAGATCACCGCCGACAGGTATCTTCGTTAACTTGTTGGTTGTCTATGGTGCTGTTACGACAAAAAAAATTAAACATGTTTCAACTTTTCTGATACCACATACACTGCGTCACAGCCCACCGCAGTCACCGGATTAACCCTTAAACGTTTATGAGGGAAGAGGGAGGGGGTTATATCAACCCCCAAAGTTCTGCGATCTAAAATCTGAAGCTCTGAAGCATTTGAAATGAAACTTGTACTTAAATTAAGGACACGTCTGTCGACGTGGCTAAAGTAACAGAGCGCATTGCCCACAGTCAGAATGCAGATTACCTGGAGAAAAATATGAAACTCACTTGCCACCAGAGTAAACCGAAACACTAGACTTCCTTGTTACTGATCATATGTTCAAGGCCATTGATGAAAGGAAGGTCACGGCTATGGTATTTATTGATCTAAGCAAGACACTCGACAGTATATTTCACGCTATACTTTTAAGTAAGTTGCAAAACCTTAGTATTTCAAGTTCAGCCCTCTCTTGGTTCCAAAGCTACCTACCAGATAGGTACCAATGTACTTGTATGGGACCTCAGTTTCGTCCCCTTTACCTGTGAAATATGGAGTGTCTCAGGACTCCATCTTTGGCCCTCTTCACACTGTACATAAATGGCCTCCCAGAGCCAGTCCAAAACTGTGGGATCGCGTCTTTTGTCGATGACACGAAATGGTTTCTCTCATTTATGACCGCGAAAATTGAGGTTGGTCCTTCTCAAATCAGCCAAGACCAACGCCGCACTGCAACATGGTGCTGTCTCAAACAAGTATTAATAGATCCTGATAAAACCAAATTGATACTGCTTGGAGCGCAACAGCTGGCCACCTAAGTTTTTGATGCAGTCATACACCTTCTATGTGCAAGTATCGTAGTGCAAAGGCCTAGGGATCGCTCTTGACTCTAATTTGACTCTCAATAACCATATTCAGTCCTTGACGTCATCTTAGCCGCTCTCCACCCTCTATAAAATAAATAGAGTGCGCCATTTGTTCATTCGCAAGAACCCGCTGATCATACAGTCTAGTGTTTCGTAAACGTTTTTGCTGTTCTACAGTCTGGCATGGAACTTGTCAGCAAAATATAAGGAAATTACAGTTGTTACAGAATTTTGCAGCAAAAATATTGACAGGTACAACAAAATACGACCACATCTACTCCCACATTAGAGACCTTGGATGGATCTGTATAGACAAACAACTGCCTCAACGATCTTGCATCAAACTATCTTGCATCGAAACTTACAAAGCGGATACCGAACACGGCAGCAGAAAGACCTTGACATAAAGATGCAGAACATCTACATGTTAGCGCTCACCATCACTGAAAATTAGTTTTCAAAAGCCCTTGGGGGGAAAAGTAATAAATTATTGTGTTATAGTACGTAAATTGGATGACGTCTTAACTTATAATTTATGGAAAATTAATTATACAAAATACATTTGAATAAAAAAACAGCATTTTTTTACAAGATTCGTATTCACTTTCGTTTTTACCTTTTTATTCTTTAATATTTCCCCATTTGAGAACATAATACATGTCTTCTATGAATTTTAACAACATTTGATAAAAATTAAATTTCTAATAATTTAAGATGGCGATTAAAATGGTGATATGTTATCAAATGAATGCTGCCATAGCAACAGCTTTAATTAAAACTTGATGTTTGTCAGAAAAGTAATTTGATAGCCAAAGGTGCTTGCTTTCCAAATTGACAGATTTATCATTAACCATTTTGATAGTCAGGTTAGTCCAAATTACCCCTTCCCTCCTCTCTCAAAAGGCCCACACCTTTAACAGTTAACATAAACCTACCAAAAGCATACCGCAACAGTCCCGAAGTACCGAACAGTACCGCAACTAACAAAATGATCGAAAAAACGAAAAAGTGCAAGAAAGTACGTCTTTAAAAAAAACAATAATGCAAACGTCTAACTCAATGTTAGTATGCCTACTTGTTATATAACACAATGTCAGTATGCCTACTTGTTATATAACACAAATTCAGTATGCCTACTTGTTATATAACACAATATCGGTATGCCTACTTGTTATATATCACAATGTCAGTATGTCTACTTGTTATATAACACAAAGTCAGTATGCCTACTTGTTATATAACACAATGTCAGTATGCCTACTTGTTATATAACACAATGTCAGTATGTCTATTTGTTATATATATCACAAAGTCAGTATGCCTACTTGTTATATAACACAATGTCAGTATGCCTACTTGTTATATAACACAATGTCAGTGTGCCTACTTGTTATATAACACAATGTCAGTATGCCTACTTGTTATATATCACAATGTCAGTATGTCTACTTGTTATATAACACAATGTCAGTATGCCTACTTGTTATATAACACGATGTCAGTATGCCTACTTGTTATATAACACAA
>JANRMR010187063.1:0-7500 GCA_025434825.1 Bergia sp. 'catenularis'
GATAGATAGATAGATAGATAGATAGATAGATAGATAGATAGATAGATAGATAGACAGACAGACAGACAGATAAACAAAACAGATAGATAGATAGATAGATTGCGCACCAACACTGCAGCTTGTTAAAAATCTCATTCGTTTGAGGAAACATATCTAGAAATCATTCCGATTTATTCTCATGATAAATACCGACAAGAAGAGGAAGAAAAACTTTTTTTGCAATCTTATGGTTACATAGTATATATACAAGTTTGCTTTGGAAAAACGAATACCCTTTTGTTTATGCATGGCAGTATTTGTGGGAAATGAGGTCAATTTTGGGAATTGTACATTGTATAGCTCCAAATTAGTTTTCGAGTTTATTACCGGACACATTTAAAATAACTTGCAAGGATGCTGGAGATTTATAAAGCTTTTTGGTTCTTTAATTTTGAAGTAAATGTAGTGAAAACGAATTAGGCGACAAGTCAGAATCATTATTCTCGTAATGAATTTGGAAAAATTAAAATGTGTCAATCAGAAAAAGTTTGGTTTTCAACAAAGATGTCGTTGAAGCAAAATTGACTAAGTTGTAATTCAGTGCTGTGTCACTCGAGGAATACTTTCTAGCAGAGGCTTTCAGTGGATGTCACCGCTTGGCACTTGGACACACTGAAAATAAAAACCTAGATATACCCTTTTCAAGAACAACTCTGAATTCGAGAAACGAAAACAGACAAATGAGGCTGAGTGATGTTAGTGATAGTGAGGGAGCGCCGATGGATTTGAAGTCACCCCCAATGTTCGAGGCTTCGAGTTCTTAATGTTGGTTGGGATTAAGACTCCAGCCTGCGAATCGAAGAAGATACAGTAAAAAAAGCGACCACATATGTCTCGTGGCTTGTAAAGAAAATTTTGACTTGAAAATTGTAGAGTTCTGGCAGGACAGTAAGTTGTAGTAAATGCCACGCTTGTCCTTGTAGTGCTCATAACTGTTTTGTTAAAATTATGAACTTGATTCTTTCTTGAACAGGAAGCCAGTGAAGAATAACGAGTGGAGGTAATTAGTCTTGCTGCACAGTTGAAATATTGAAGTCTTTTTACGGTATATACTTGGTTTAATCATACAATAAAGATTCATAGTAATCTAACTTCGAGGTCACAAGGCATCGAACAATGGAAAAAAGACGCGACCTTTTTTTCTGAAATTAAACTTAATATTCAAAGCGAGTGAATATTAAAAAACTTTATTAGAAAGATACCTCGGCCGTTACTGTCCAGCTCAGTACGTAATTAACTAGCTTTTATCAGCTGCCTGTTTGAAGTGGCTTTAGTTTTGAAATTCTATTGGAAAATCGTCACATCTGTGTTTTCTCCACTTCAGTTGGACCATGAAAAAGTTAGTGTTAGAAAAACAAAGTTATTCGGAAAATTCAGTCAGCTTTTGAAGGTAAAGATGGTCGCGACAATCCTACAAAAGACAAGAAACTGAGGAAGAGCCTATATTTAGCTCGCCACTGACGTAGCAATGAATTTTTAAAATGTGTGTTTTTTGTCTTTACCCGCAGATGTCTATATTGGCTGTATTCTCTTGCAGCAAGAGATCTCTCCCTCGGCAAAACACAAGGAGAAACCCTCTCACTTTAAACTTTGATCAGTTGAAATTTTAATGAACTTTCATAAAATTAAACGCTATGGTTCTGAAACACTGCCGCTCTTCTTTTTATTAAAACCGGTTTTGTCAATATTTTGAGCTAATTATTTTATGGAAATTACTTCGAAAATAATGAGTTAGCTAAGTTCATACAACATACGATCGTTAAATGTGCAATTCATCGATCCATTGAATATTAAATTCTAAAACCAAATTTATAAGAGAAACTGTGTAGAATTAGTTGCTGTTCTAAAATATTCGTTGCATTACATTTATGGATTTTAATTTCAGCGGTCAGCGAGCTTCAGATTTTTTACTATTATCAATCGTTGATTGAGGTTATTGAGAGATCATTAAATAAAATTACAAAAAAGTACTACCCGCAAATAGCAAGTGCGCTAATCTAGGCGGGTAGTAATTCAATTAAACATATTATAAGAACTAATACAAAACTACAATAAACTGAGGTAACGAATAGACTAGAAAGTACGATTTGAGTAAGTATAGTCTGTGTCTGTATTTGAAGTCGTCAGTTCTACTGCAAATTCTGGCATATCTCACCAGTTGAGATATGTAAACACCGTACGCAGGATTCCGCGGTATGTTGCTGTCAAGATATGGAAAGTTGACAATTCTGAAGTTGAAGTCTTCTCTTTTATCATAAACGTTGACTCTGACATTCTTAATAATAGTACACCAGTGTTTTTGTTCGCCACTTTTGCTGCTCTTTCAACTCATTACAAGAACCCTGATATCAGAAACAAGGTAAAAAACGACTGGTAATGTTATAAAAAGAACTTTTAAAAGCTGTTTTTATCATTTGTGTAATTACTTTTAGTTTGTATTTACGCGCGCGCGCGTTTACAAAAATTAATTACGTTATTGACATTGTTGATTACACTTCTTTTTATAAGAACGTCTAATTTGGGGGCTGAGCCTCGATGTTCTTAATTATTTTGAGGATTTCAGCCTCAAATGTTCTTAAAATGTTCTTACTTTTTTTAGGATTGGGTACAGTGATTTAGTGTTTTCTTAAAAGATGTACAAGTGTCAGTAGTTGCCTTTGTATATCCACATTCTGAGTAGCCATATAGGCGATGTTGCACGAGCATTAGAAATAGGTTTAACAACAGTTTTAACAACAAGTTATTTCCACTGAATACAGTATGTAAAGTAAATGTTCGCTATGTATCCACAGCCTCAGCATGTTTTTAGTATGTTCTTAAATTTTGGGATTTTTTCAACCTCAACGTTCTTATAGAAAAGGTTCTTATAAAAAAGAGTCTAATAATTGGAAAAGGTCAGTCAAATTACAGTTTGAGCAAAAACTAAAACGTTGACTCAACCAGAGAAGGCTTTAATTCTTTAGATACGACCTAAAACAATTTAATTAACGAAGAACACTATCAAATTAGTTCCTTGTGATCTCTGGTGTGTTGTTGTGAAGAATTGATGATGTAACAAGATTTCAAACAAATAGAAAACAATCAGCAGATTTCGTGTGAGTCCAATCTCAAAACCAAACGTATTCATTTTTGCCGTAATATTTGCGAATTTTAACTTCTGTCTTTGAAGGGGCTGTTTCACGGTATGATTGCGCAATCTTTCCATCCCTTGGCAAAAAAACCTTATTAATACAAACATAACGGATGCTACGAATAGTTCAAGCACCGTTGTACCTTCAACGTTACAAATGCGGTGTGGATGGCTTAATTTCGTGGACGATTGGAACGGATTACAGTTATGAGTGCTGGAGCGAATTTAGTGTTGACCCGTAGGATAAATTATTGACTTACGTACCACAGCGCCAAAATGCTTCGATCATTGACAATTCTGTTCGTTAACGGGCTTCTTTGTCAAATTAAACATACTGTGAATAAAAATGAAAGGAACTATAGTTTTGGAAAGCGGCAGTTTTGAAGGAAACAACCGTGAAACTGTCCCTTTAAGTTGATGTGTTCTAAACTACTTTTTATTAATTTTAAACTATTATTTCTATTATTACGTAATGGGAGAAGAGTGAGAAAAAAAGAACCAAAGTATTCTGAGCGGTATTCGAACTCATGGCAACCGCTGAAGCTCTTTTACCAACTCAGCTACTGAGGCCAGGGGCGCAGCTGGCCATTTTTGATTTGTAAGCCCGTTCCAAACTTCGCGACTGTGAGCAGCGGGGTTGGAGGGTCAAAAATAGGCTTATGAATAAAATAGGCTTTTTTCATACTTTATTGCAATTTGTACAAATCACGAAAAAACTAAATGTATGAGAAAAAATGTTCGGATAATAAATATGTCAAAAAAGAAGTTTGTAAGCCTGGGCTTACTGGCTTAAAGGCAGCTACGCGCTTGGAGGCGATAGCTGCGGTTTGGGAGGAATGAAATCGTATTCACGACAAGTCTGGAATCGTTTTCTCGACTGTGTTTTATTGGTTTTCTGTGGGTAGAACGCTGTGGTTGCTTCTGTATCTTATTTGGTCAGAACGCTTGTAGTTGCATCAGGGACATCGTGGGTCCAATTTCCACCGAGGGAAGCTTTGGTAGTTTCTTTCGCTGTTTTCTATCCCAGTTTGTGTATCACCACTAAATGTAATAGCAACTCCAAATGTAATTGTAAAAATAAATGTAATAAATTTGAATTCCTTATTTGATTAAAAACCAAAATGTAAAAAAAAAATATTTCAAAATGTAATATTTCAAACAGTTTACATGTTAATTTTTCTAAACTTTACAAATTCAAATAATCATGTTCTAAAATTTACCAAGAGGATATTTAGACAATTAAAATTTATTTACAAAGCAATGGCATTATATGTAGCGTGACTTTTAAAAGGCTTAATATTAGCAGGGAAAAAGTTAATGCGACACAATCAATTTAAGCCTATCTGGCCGGGAGAGGGGGGGCTGAAAGTGCCCGCGCCAAATTCAAACCACTATAGCTCGGCAGCTGTTATAGATCGGACAACGATATTTGGTGACATTCCCTAAAATTTATTGGGAAATCATTTGATGTGCCGTTTTTGTCTCGCTTAATTAAGTCGTTGCCATGGCAACCACTTCAGTGACAGGTCTGGAAATTTTTTTCACGATTTCTTTCAAAAATTTTTCAGCTGTTTTGCCATTAGAATAATAAATTTGTACGTTTCAAATATATTTTCAATGTTTTTAAACATATTTTGTCCTTTTTCGGTGATTTTTGGGACTCAGGAAAAAATCCAAGGTGATGGCGGCTATGAAATCCAAAATGGGGTACTGTAACGTCATATGCCTTTAACAAAAGGTTAATTAGATAATTGATCATCTGGTAATGCCGTAATTAGTTAGTATGCCTAGTTCGGTTGGTATAACTTCAATGCTTCTTGAGAAAAGTGGTCGCAGGCACTTTCTGCTCAGTCCCCCGGCGCGGCCTCCCCGGGCCCAGGAATACCGAAAAAGCCCGGGGCAGATAAGGTTAGGGAAAGTTGATATAAAGATTGAAGAGCCCGTTAAACTAAGCTAATCTAAACTAAAATGAAGGAAAGTATTCGAAGCATTGAAAGTATTGCTAATTTTTTGATCAATAACGTTGATTGCTGAGTAAGACTTTGTATCAAACCGTCATCCTGGACCCCCCTTAACAACAGAGTAGTAGTTGAGATATTAGGGGATAACAACACTTTTCTTCTTTCTTTGTTGGTAAAACTTTTAAAACTTTTATTAATTTGCACTATTTTGTCACACAGCTTTTTTGGAAACAAATGCTTTATTTAGTGCGTTTTTCATACAGCCTTGACTACCTACGTATAATATCTTAGTTTCTGTGGCTTTTTGTTAGCCGTTTACACAGCTGTTTTTGAAAGGTCGTCCTAGTGCGATTGTGCATAGCCAAACCAAAAGGAACTATGGGTTATCAAAACCGAAGGAGGAAAGAACAGTTGTGCTTTGAAGAGTGTAAACTTGGTCAATCAATTACTTTTCAACATTAAACACAGTCTTCGTGTGCATGAGATAGCAAATACCTCATGTGTGTGTGTGTGTGAGTGTGTGTGTGTGTACGTGTGTGTGTACGTGTGCAAGATGCACCAATGTAAAATGAACGAGACAACCTTTCTTAAAATTAAACAGCCTAATATGCCACATTTAATTGTTATTTCCAACGAATTTACGCACTTTTACAAATTTGCTTTTGTTCTTTGTGCGTTTACTCAAACCTATAATTCATCCAGTTGATCATGATCAACGCTATCTTGGCTGTCTTCAAAAAATCATGCGTACATTTTGAATCATACAATTAATAAATACGAATGTATATAAATATCAATGAATAAAATAAATGACAAATTATTAGACCCAAAGTATGAATGAATAAACGAACGAATAAATCTAAATATATCTATGTTTACAATCTGCAAAAGGTTTAAACCCATCACTGCAAATGTACAGGTGCAGGTATCAAAATATACGTAAATATGAAACTAAATTAAGTGAGTGGAATAGCCAGGTGATTGGCTGTTGCGCACGAGGAACGCCTGGCTGATTGACTAATTCTTATCACGTAAGAAATATAGATTATATGAAAACTTCAGGGTTTATGCCAAGTGGCATGTCACAACGATTTTAAAGACCCATTTGAAACCAAGGCCATCTGCTTTGCGAGCTGTTACTATCATATACATCTTATCAACATTACAGTGTGGTTTTAGTAAGAAAATGGAGTAACAAATGCAGCCTAATTTCACATTATCCATTCAATTGGATAGAAGGATGGATGTTAAAATAATGTAGAAGCTACAGATGGATGGGTGGACGAGTAACTAATTGTTAGGTAACCCTATAATTTGTGAGCAGATGGAATTAAAGTAGATAAATAAATGAATCAACGAAGAAACAAACAGGTGACAAACTGATTGAATCAATGGAAGGATGGGTGATGGATGACTAGGTAAACTGGTGGTTCTGATAATAATAAATAAGTATTTATGGGTTATGCCATCCTTCACAAAAAGAATTCTCTCTATTCTCCGAGGCTGTACTTATGGCCTTATAACAGTATTCGACAACAGATATGACCGTCTGCCACAACAAAAAGGGAATACAAACGAAGCCTACGACACATATTAAAGAAACTATTACTCTAATCTTAACAGTATATTCTTATATTAAAATACCTGCAGTAATATTGTATTCTATTATTACGCATATAACTGTCCGGTTCTTTTTTTCGTTTCTTCAATAAATATCAAGAGCGGAGATAAAGTAATATTTTATCAAATAAATCCGATTAAGTTAATGAAAACAAGCTTCAGCTGGGACTAGAAATGTTTATATTATTTAGAAAACGTAAATTTAATGTTGTTTGACTAATTGCGCAAACTCAGATCCTTCTCTCTCCAGAAGTACTGCAGGTGAGTCGAACTCGATAATAGTCCCCTCGCTGAGCACCATCACTCGGTCACTGTCCATGATTGTATCCAGGCGGTGAGCGATGGTCATAACTGTGCACTCACTGAAGTTCTGTCTGATCGTCTCCTGAATCTTGCGGTCTGTCTCAAAGTCCACGTTGGCTGTTGCTTCATCAATGATGATAATCTTGTTGTGTTGTATCAGAGCTCGGGCTAAGCACACTAATTGTCGCTCACCAACGCTCAAGTTTGATCCCGATTCACTTAGTTCATAGTTCAATTGTCCTGGCAAAGCCTGTACTTTGTCTTTGAGCTGAAATTGGAAAATAGTATACATGAGTAATGTTGTGTGGCTGCTTGCTCCTTAATTGTTTTAAAACAATCCATCAATCAACCTTTTTAAAGAAAAACTTAAAAGTTTTCATTTCCGTCAATCCGTCTATACTTCCTTCGAATTCTCTCTGTCTTTCCGATGGACATCCTTCGGTCCGG
>JANRMR010187074.1:0-11048 GCA_025434825.1 Bergia sp. 'catenularis'
TTTACACAGTCATTTAGAGAATTTTATAAGCTTTCCAGTGATATATAGGTTTATGGGTATCCGACGCATATTAACGGAGCTACGGACTGATAACTAAAAACACCGCTCAAGATGTGCAGTAACCTTAACCAAGTGTTTTTATTTATGTGTTTTGAGAAGCTTACAAAATCATAATAGCAATGTTGTTGATCGAGTTGTCTTTTCTTATTCCTATTCTGTAAATGAGACTTACTAGAACAACAACTCGACAATTCGACCGACAACTCAACCGACAACTCCACCAACAGTTCGATCGACAACTCAACCGACAACTTCACCGACAACTCCACATCCAACTGCACCAACAACTGCACCAACAGTTCCATCAACAATTCCACCGACATCTCTAACAACAGTTTTACCAACAACTTTACCAACAACTCCGCCAACAGCCCCACCAACAATTCAAACAACAATTGCACCAACAACTCCACCAACAACTTCATCAACAACGCCACTGTTATCTCCACCAACAACTCCACCAACAATTCAACCAACAACTCCGTCAACAACTCTACTAACAACTCCACCAACAGCTTCATCAACAACTCTACAACAACTTCATCATGACTCCACCAACAACTCCATCAACAATTCAACCAGAAAATCCGTCAACAACTCCACCAACACCTTCAACAACAACTCTACCGACAACTCTACCAACAACACCACCGACAACTCCACCAACAAATCCACCAATAACTATACTAACAACTGCACCAACAACTGTACTAACAACTGCTCCAACAACTCTACCAACAACTTTATCAACAACTCAATCAACAACTCCACTGACATCTCAACCAACAATTCAACCAACAACTCCGCCAACATGCAATTCCACCAACAAATCCACCAACAATTCCACGAATGACACCACCAATGACTCTACCAACGGCTCTACCAACAACTACAACAATTACTACATCAACAACTCAACAGACAGCTTCATCGAATAATCCATCAACAACATTACTCACAATTCCACCGACAACTGGAGCAACAGCTTTATCAATAACTCCACCCACAACTTCGTCCACAAATCTATCAGTAACTTCACCGACAACTACTATGCACCAACAAATTGACTCACAAAAAGAGTGTATCCCCCTTACGGTGCTAGATAAATAGCTTCTTTTATTGATGTGATTTAAAAGGCTACAAATTACTAAATAACGTCTGATCTTGTTCTTGCAGGTGAACACAGCAGCTCGGATGAGTTCAACTACGACGTTTTTGTCTCATACAGTACAAAGGATTTGAATTGGGTCCGAGATAAACTCATTCCAGTGTTAGAAAAATATTATTTAAAATACTGTATTCACAGCAGAGATTTTGAACTCGGTAAGGCGATCTTGGATAACATGGCGGACAGTGTGTATGGAAGCCGCAAAGTCTTGGCGGTTGTGTCTCGTAACTACATGTCTAGCAAGTTCTGTCGTGGAGAGTTGGACATGGCAATTTACAGAAACCTTGAAAAAGAGGACTCGTCTCTAATAGTAATTCGACTGGATGGCATTAACACAAAGGATTTTCCAAAAGCCCTGAGAAGCAAAACATTTCTGGATTACTTTGACAACACAGAGAGAGAACACTGGACTGAAAGACTGATAAAACACTTACACGATAACTCAGGCTCACACTATTCCTTTTATACAACAACGTCAACCAATTCTTAAGTCTTGGGCAATACTGTTGCAACTTCATGTTAGTTTGGGTGGGGCAAATTAGAACTTTAAAATAAATGGTAAATAAATTATACGCCTGTTTTCAATGTTTCACGGAATTTTATAACTTGTGCTAAATTAGAATGACTGGGAATTTATTTACTAGTATACTTACCTACTTACTTACTTTCCTACTTACTTACTTACTTACATACTTACTTATCCTCTTCTTCCCTAGTGGGAAATAAGGCTACGTGCCGACGCCAGGAATTTACTAGAAATTTAATCGAGTCAAAATATGATAAATTTGAAGTAAAGTCCTACTTTTATGAAAAACCATTCTTTTACTTGTTCTGACATAGAGGAGAAAGCTACGTCCGAAATGCTAAAATCATTTCGAAGAGCTCTTTACAAATACTACAGATCTCACCACTCATGTGAGTGTGATCTACACAACATCCACGGTCGTTTAATTTGAAGGTGACTAAACACAATTTTGACAGCTTCTGAATACTCTTATCATTCGTGGGGACATTAGCTAGAAAGAAAGTTTTAAACTTTGCAAGAGAAAAATACAAAATTAGACTGATTGGGTTTTCGATTTTGACCATTTCCGTGGCATCGCCGATGTTTCAAAACAACTGCTGGTCCTCTCGTGAATTTAATTGGTTTATTGCAACTTTTGATAATTTGTACTTTTTTGCGCTCTTTTTTGTTTTCTATTACTTCCTTCTTTTACGCATGTGCGTGCGTTATTGTTTGAATCGTGTATCAGTTCATTTTTGTGGGCTCTCTTTTTATAATTAAGGTGAGACATGTAAATAAATAAAGAAATAAAATAATAAACAAAAAACAAAGAAAGGACAAGTTTACAAATAAGTAAATTAGTTAAGTGATTAAATAAATAGATAAGTAATAACAATTAATAAATAAATAATAGGCAGTATTAACTTGGAGCCTAGCTCTGATCTACTGTCCTCACCATGCATTTTATTTCTTTTAATCATTTTGGTTATATATACTTTGTTTTTTTATTAACTTGTATTTACTGGTGAAAGCTTAATAAATAAATAGATAAAAATAGCTTCCATGTAATTCATTATGCTACATCTGCAAATCTGCTCTTGACAAACTAATTTAGTTTGTCAATTGCTTCGCAGTTCTCATGTGTACACATTTTCTTGTACAGTTGTGGCCCAAGATAGCTTTAGTTGTCAGTTTCTACTGTCGTTGTAAAACGTATACTTTCTCAAGCAGCTTTATTTTCACCTAAAAATTAACCTGTTTAGCGTGGCCGGGGAAGCCAAAATATTTATCAAACGAGTCGAGACTCCTGCTATTTCTCCTGAATTGTTTCGAGACTTCCAAGCTCAAATGCTTGTACATGTAATTTCCCAGTGAAATTCGTTAAATACCTACTGGATAAAAAGCAACGGTACTTCAATTAGAGTGCTCTTACTGGTAACCCACTTCTGTTGGATGCAATTTAATCTTGAACAACATACAGCGACGTTCCCGCCAGTAACTGGCGACATGTGAAGCATTTTTATGAAAATTAATAGTTTATATATTCTGAACAGAACTCTCAAAAATGTCATACGTAATAAGATTTTAAGATGGAAATAATATGTTAATTTAAGGTCTTCTTGTGTTTGCTATCAAGGGAAGCAGCATGGCCGTGTGGCTTAAAACAACTGATGACTCGCAACTCGAGATCCCTAATTCGAGTCCTCTGCCCGCCCCGGACGACCCTTCCTAAAGACACATTATTTTACAGCGGGATTCTCTTTCGGAAATATTCATTTATTATGTATTTGTACGTATTTCCGAAAGAGAATAAATCGTCTCTCAGGAAGGTTTCCGCCGGTTCACCGCAGCCACGGGTTCGTAGTGCTTTTCTTCTACAAAAACAGCCGAACAAGACAGTTGTGCAACTGTGGCATATAATTTTGTCTTATTCATTATACTTCAAACCTCAAGTTCTTAACGAACGTTTTAAAGTTTAAAATCTTCCTGTAACAACACTAACATTTTTAGCTATTATTAACTCCGCGATTTTGTTCTTTTTAGCAAGATTACACCATTATAAACTTGCACGTTTGGTGCCCGGTGAGGAGGGGGTGCTCCCTATAGTTGGGCTAATAGGGATGTGCCGCTGGATCGGGTTGCAGTTTTGGGACTGAAGTGACTAAAATGGGACCGTATTTTTCATCAGAGTGACAAGAATGGGGGCGCTTTTCAACACGTTCGCCTAAGTGGCTCTGGGAAGACCTTGAGTCTCGTCAAATGTGGGCTGTAATTAGTCTTGAATTAGAAATTATAGTGACAAGTGACTAAGATGGGTTCTATGATTGTCTACAGAAGTGACAATTATGGGGTAGGGGGCTTTGAAGGGCCAACGACACATACCTAGCAAAAGATAGGTCAAGTACCCCCTCCCCCCCACCTCGGGGTCTGGTGCCTTATTTCAGTACAGTATTTGATCAATAAAGATCTATCGTCATCATTATTATCATGTATGGTCTCAAACCACGTGACCCTGATAAGTCTTTGCAGTGAGCTAGTGCGCTATATAGTTTAGAATGCATTCGATTTAGATTTAGAATTAGAGTAAGCCATTTCATAAATTTTGTTTATCGTTTTATCACTTGTTCCAAACGAAAACGTTGCAATTCTCGAATCTCCAGGTTCATTGCCGACGTTTCGATGGTTTGAAGACGCATGTGGTGCATAAAATATCGCATTCGTTTTTGTAACATAACTTGTACTTTACTTTTTTTTTACTCGTATATTTTTGTTGCCATGGTGACCATTTTGCGAAAACTCGTTCGATCCTTTGCTGCAAACGTTATAAACCTTTTCGCGATTCAGTCAAGTAAAACATTTCCAAGTTTAATAAGGTACACTATAAACAATGAACTTTGCTGTATGTTTTTAAAAGTGTTACGTAGCTAAAAAGAATGTATAAGTTAACAGCAAGCCCAAGACGAAACAAGCGTTAGATAGAAGGTACAGGGCAAATTTTACGTCGGTTTGTTGAATAAGGGCTATTTCAAAGGCGTTTCGTTCTGGTTGTTTTCATCCATGAACGAACATCCAGCCTGATTAGGGTTGGAAGTTATTACAGATCCGTAGTGTTTTGTATAAAATTGTTTCCCAAGCTATAGGAAAATATTGTGCACATTCACTGCATGCTGGGGCTGGGGAAGTTCTATTGAAGGTGCTAGGGTTTTAATAAATGAAATTTAAAAGAGATAAACTACTTTTAATTAAAAATCTTGGGCCACGAAACCGATAGGCCTTCTAGCAAGTTCCCCATAATCACCAAGATAATTAATTTGTCGCAATGATCTGTGACAGTATGGTAATTTAAATTCGTTTTATTTGCAAGAGAAATTTATCTTATCAAAGTCGTTTGAGTTGATTAAAAAAAAATTAGCAAGTGGATATACTTAATTTTTCTGAAAAAATATTTGATCAACGTTTTTCGTATGAATTTCTAAAGGCAATATGAGTATGGGTTTCGAAATTTGAAAGCCTTAGCACCTGCTGACTAACATTTATATGATGAATTCATCTTAATTCATCTCGAGGTGACTCTATTCAAATTCCAAAGAATGAAACTTGCCGTTATTGGTCTTAGAGTTTCTTTATCATACTTGAGCACAGTACCACCGGATCCAACCAGCTTCATCACGTACTTGTAAACATGAGTTTGAAAATACACTTAAATGAATGTTTCTTTGAAATGATAATGTAAACAAAACTGTCTGAAAAATAACTTCAATGGCTGCTTATAAATAATAAATACGCTTCTTCAACTTGTGTAATAAAATTGATAAATATATTGACATATTCTGTTCCTAACAACAAAATCGAGCTTGTCTTCACTGCGTTGTTAAGCTCGACGACTGGAGCTGAGTCAATGATTGAGTGTACTAAATCATTTTACAGCCAAGGAGTTGCTCTACCTTCGAAAACTTTAACAAGCTAAAAAGCATATATACCGTAAGCACTGATTTCGCATCAAGTAACTTAGGATTATGAAAAACATGGAAGAAGACGAAAAGGCCAGTGCATTACGGAGAAAGCTTCTAAACAATATTATTGCTGCTAAACTTAAGAACGAAAGAGAAAAAGAGCGGCTCAATGTGAAACTGGAAGGGTTAGCAAAACAGGAAGAGCGTCATTTGAACCATATACAAAAATATCTTGTAAAAGCCCGAAAAGAACTTGTGAATGTCAAAGCAGTTTTAAGCGATCATGACAAACGCGATAAACGTGGGCCCGAGGAACTGTTAGAGGAAGTTTACTTTTTAAGGGAAAGGGCCAACACAAATGAAATAAAAACCAGTTATCAAATTTCACCAAAAGAGGCAAAGCTGAGTGGAGACATGAACAAAGGCGAAAGGAAGTCAATGAGCTTTTTAGAACTAAAACGGCTTCCATCTTTAAGGAGTATGGACAATCAAATCACGATTAACTGGCCTGTTCCAGAACTGATCATGAAGCGTCGACATCCCTTGGAGTTTCCGCCTATGCGACTTTCAGAACGCCGTGTAAAGACTTCCACCGATGAAATCAATACACAAAAAATGAAACAACAAAATAGCAAAAATACGAACCTGCCATTGCCTACAGTATCAAGATTTAAAAAAACGGATAAATAAGAAATGAAAACGTATCTTTGCTTCAACTTTAGTTAAATTGCTGCGTGGAAAATCGATGTCGTGTTTGTTTTTAATGTATTCTTTTCCCGTTTAGGTTTGAAGTTTTCTTAATTGCTTTTTTTGTGTGTGTTCTGCTGTAACGTGTGCTGTGCTGTGTTGCGTTTGCTGTCAGTTGTGTCATACTGATAGCGGTCGGTTAGGCGTTGTGTTGCAAAAGTTGTCAACATGATGTATTGTTGCTACAAATGCAAATGTTGTGTTGTTTTGTCCTGCTTTGCCCTGCTTTGCTCTGCTTTGCCCTGCTTTGCTCTGCTTTACGTTGTTTTGTTTTGTTGAGTTTTGTATTGCAAGAAAAAACAAAAATCACAAAAAAGAAAATAGGATACAAAACGAACATTCAAATAACACTGAAACGATGTTGTTTCGACGTTCCTGTATTCAGATTGATCAATGGCAAAAATACACAACGAAAGACATATGTCAGTATAGGGAACCAAGAAATTTATTTTCAAAATCATTGGGGAAAGCTAGTGTCGGAGAATTCCTTTAAAAACAAGTTTGCAGAAATGATGAGTTAAAAAACAAATGAATTAATGCTACAGAGATAAAGAGAACGAAAAGCGAAATAAAAACAATTTTGCGTCCAAATATTACAGGAGATAGAATTTGCAAGAGACTTCGTAATAAGCCTCTTTTAAATGTGTTCAGTTTCCCCATTTTGAATTAATGAGACAAAATTTGGCCGGGCAACACCTTATCATGTTGCTTCGTGACTCCTGAGTGAACTAGAAAGAGAGGAATAAGTCTTATTAGTATAAACCCAACAAGCGAATATCACTTTTCGCGCGCTCTGATTGGTAAAAAAGAAGTGAATATCCATCGCTATTCACCTTTTTCCATTGTTCGTGAAACAAGACAAAATGGCGACCCGTTTCGCTTTTGTTTCCGATAAGAAATTAATGCTCTGAATGACGCTGTAACTTCAGAGAACACAAAGAAAGCTACAAAATTTGGTTTGTCAGTTTTCAATGGTAGGTTTTTGTGGCTTGCTTTCGACGAACTACTGGCAACTGAAATTGAGGCGAGCGGCCACAGACATTAGATCGGACGTGGCGATTATTTTTCGTTCGCTCTTTTAAGTTAACTAGAACTGTAATATATTTTTAAAAGTAATTTTCACTTGTTAGGTTTATTCTAAATTTTCCCTCAGTCTCGGTGACCAGCGGTATAGATATTTACCTCGTCGCTTCGCCGCTCGGCAAATATCCGCCGCTACTGAGTCACCTCAACTTCGGGGAATAATTGTTAATTAGCAAAGTCGGGAATGTTATTCTTAATAAACTTGAATAAAACTGTTTTGGAATCAGTTTGTCAAGATGGCACTGTGGAATGTGAACAGTTTTCGACTGGTTCTGAAGTGAGTTGTGCAGAGTTTAAGCCTGGTAGCAAACCGCATAACCAGTTCAGGCATATTTCGTTAGTTACTATTGACTCTAACCCAGGTCAAACACAGGTTTGTCAATGAAACAAACAATAATCGTCGTTTTTCCAGCCGCAAAAGTTTGATGTTAGCGAAATAAACCTTCAAGTAATTGTTATCAAGGATCACATTACTTAACAATACGTGTGTATCCTCTGAAGAAGCTAACTGCCTCATGCGGTGATTTTTCAAGGGACGGAAAAGATTTTTTTTGTTTGCCCTTTGTCCTAACTTAGTCCCACAATGCAGCAGTAATACTCATTTTTAGCTGAACTTGCAAAATACAGTTTAAGATTGCTGTTAGTGTTTTATCACCTGAAACCAATCATATTTTATTCGGAATGATGTTTTCATATTGCTATGAAAGGCAGAAAATATGAAACACAGTGGTCATATATATGCACATGTACTAGTCGGTTTGAAAAATGTTATATAGGCTAATTTTCTGTGGAGAGAAGGAACTATTAAACTTAAAGAACTTGTCCATATGAGCCTGGGTTAGTGGATTAACCCGCTTAGCGAGATTTCACCTCCCGCTTGTTTGTCGTATGAAATTTTCTGTGTGTAAATACTGAAAACTGATAAAAGGCGTGATGGCCCGCTCGCCCGGGATCTCTGTATCCGTGCAGCTGCAAGCGAGATAGACGTTTTCCCCATTTCAAAGGACGGCTTAGATATCCACTAAACGGGACATCCAAGGTCCTTCTTCTGAAGTCATGTGATTCAGCTATGAATTAATGTTGTTTGCATGCTTTTGTTCAAATTTCATCGTCACGCCAAACTAAAGCATAATCTGCTAGATAGCACGTTTGTTGGTCGTAAACTCAACAAATTTGTCCAATAAAAATGTTCTGATCTAGCTAGATGAATAATTTGAAATGATTTCAGAGGCATGAGGCAACCTGTAAATCCAGGTTGGCACCAACATGGTGTGATATAAATGTCGTTCCTTGTGATATAGTGATATGATATGATATGTTACGATACGATACGATACGATATAACATGATATGATATGATTTGATATATGATATGATATGATTTGATATATGATATGATATGATATGATATGATGGGGTGGGATGGGATGGGATGGGATGTGATGTGGTGTGATTTCCTCCGATAGATTCAAACGTTATAAGGGGTACTATTCTCAGTACTAAATTTCAGCTAACTTACTATAGGCAATGTAGCTTTGCAGCCTCTTAAAGCTTAAAAACATTTTGTTGCGGCAGATTAAAACATTAATTATTTTTATTGACGATTTTAAAATTGGCCTGCTGCATACATACATGCAATAAAACTGTCAATGGACGTCAGCATATATTTGTACGTAGTGGATATTGTCGACAACTGATTTCAATTGTTTTTTAATTCTTTTTATAGTTTTTTTTATGACAGTAATAAATTGGTTACATTCGTGTTTTCTTGGGTACTAGTGAGCGCGCGGCGCACTGTCGACACAAGACGTAGTATATCTTTCACACGACTTTTAATCTCTTACGCGTTTCGTTGTACTCTACAACTTCATTAGCGCTAAGTGTAGCCCCCAAAGTTTTTCATTTATTTCCCGTACGTTATAACTGCGGGTTTTTCAATATACCGTAGTATTGTTAAATCTTGCACCCAAGGTTTAAAAGAAACCACTCTGGAAGTTTAGTTCACTTGACTCCCTGATGAAGTTGTACAACGAAACGCGTAGGAGATTAAAAGTCGTGTGAAAGATATATACTACGTCTTGTGTCGTCAGTGCGCCGCTCACTAGTACCCATTTTAAAAATTGTTTAAAAATTGTTTAAAAATTATAACAGTTTTTAAGCGACAGAAAATGAATTGTTTACATTTGTGGTTTTTTGTCCTTATTAATCACATAATGCAACAGTAATACCTGTAACTAGGGTTACTGCAACTGTCAGAGAACCTTGGTTGAAAAAGTTGGTTTGAACGAAGTTTATATAATATTTTCTCTTTATTCAGTACGGTACGTTATAAAAAGACTTCTACAAAGTACTTAGTAATATTATACGCAATTCTGGCCTATTGCCGTCAAAGAACAAGCTGGGATGTCATCCAAGTTTGTTTTGACGGTTGGCAGGTGTTAGCTTACATTATCGTGTATTTATTTCTCTCCTTTTTGGCGCTGGCCAGTGAAGCTGTTTGCTGAGTGCATTGTTGGAAATACTACAACTCGTCGCGTGAATGGATTGTGGCAGTGGCGGATTCGTTGTGAGACGTGGTGTCACGTCATGAAGTCCAATATTTCCACTTATATTTCTGCCAGTTATTAAAAAGTTCCTCAATCAGTCAGGCACAGATCGACGAATGTTAAACAAACATACAGAACTACTGATAATTTGCGAGATATGAAAAGAATGAACAGTCGTTCTCATGGGTCAAGAAGCAACGAAACAAGCAAGGAAAACCACATCACGAGTTGACACAAATGCTGGTAGTGCAAGTAATTGTACTCCAACCCCCAAGCAAATGGCGCCATCAAGAACGAGTTTCAAGCGAAACTTGGAGCGTTGTAAGTAAACAGAAAATACAATTAAATTTCGTGCAGTCGACACTGATTTTGTTTCTGATTTCAGTTGCAAAAATTTTGATCATTTCATCTAAAGGTTGTTGATGTTGCGAATGTGTATGCCAGTACGGTTGTTATTGGAAAAGTTGCAAAGATGTCATAACTGGTGTTATAAAATAGTTCAATTTGTTTACTGTAGTGTATAAAATATGATGGTGAAAGGTGAATTTTTTTAAAAATCGCACCTGTAAAGTATCATATAACGATTTAAAGACTGAAATAAACAAGGATCATGCATTAAGATGTTCATTTCCATTCGCAAGCACTGTGGTATATTATATCAAAAATCTTGTGGCAAAATCATTTGAAAGCTACATACATGTGATCTCTGCTTGCAGAATGTACGGAGAATGTAATTGCAAGTACAAGTAAACAAATATACTTAACTACTGATATGAAAACTGTGGTGAAACAGAAATCAAGGGTACCGTATTTCCTCGAATAAACGCCGCCCTCGAACAAATGCCGCCCTCGATTAAACGCCGCACCTGAGAGCAAAAATATTAATAAACGCCGCCCTCGAATAAACGTCGCACCCCTGGGTTTGATCGGTACAGCCAGACAAAGAACTGTATCTTTTTTCTACTTTTTAAGTAAAGTTACGGTTG
>JANRMR010187085.1:0-11048 GCA_025434825.1 Bergia sp. 'catenularis'
TCTTCGTTGGGGAGTCAGGGATAACAATTGGTTCCTTTTTAGGGGAGTCAGGGATAACAATGGGCCTTTTCGTTGAGGTCTTCTTCTTCTGAGGAGAGTCGGCTATTACTACCACATCTGTGTTGGTTGACTGCAAGAAATCAAGTAGTTTTTAATACACATATGATGATTTAACTCTGAATATGACGAGTCCAGCTGATTATATAACGTTCTCAAGCCTATATTAAATTTTGACTTTGCAAGTCTTTTACTCTTTGTTGGAAAACCGGAATCAAGAAAAAACAATTGGAACACACTTTGGTACTATAAAGCAGAACACTTGAACAACATGTTGGTTTATACACAAGTGAAAATATGGGTGTCCTGATTCTCTGTGACTGTAACTATATTACTGACTGAGTTCAAGAAATACTTGAAGAAACACAAGCAAATGATTTAAGAAACTGTAACTTTTCCTACTTCAGTAGGAAAATCACTGTTTATTAGTTTTTACAGCAATATAGTTATGTAACATCAAGTCAATCAAATGTAGACACATATGCATTGGAACTTACAATTCCAGGAAAACCAATTTTGCTGCATTCCTTTTTTTCCTTGGTAGTTCTTTTGATGTCTCCTAGAAGAAGAAGGTAAAAATCTTTAAATATACCGTTTTGTTAATGCAAATTCGTGCTTGCTCAGGTCTATAAATTGAATTAACAAGCTAAAATGTGGCCGAGTAATATCATTTTACCCTTTTCTGATCTGGAGCAAGAACAAGATATTGCAAATGTAAATATTTAGTAGATAACTAATTAGTAACAGTGCAAACTAGAAGATGATAAAAATCATTCATGCAACAAAGGCAAAACAATCCAATATTTATGTCATAAGACAGTCACTTAGCCCATCTGAAGGTCTGTTAGATAATTACTGAAGTGAAGTTGCCTTTTCGAGTAATCAATTAAGCAGTCTATTCTATCAGCCAATCAATCATGCGGTCAGTTACTCATGAGACAGTCAACTGTCAAATTAATCAGTCAGTTAACCACTGATCAATCAAGCCATCCATTGTCCAAGTAAGCAAGCAGTATGCTAAAAGCTTTTCTTTACTATAACTTGAAGTTTCAGTATACGATATGCTACAATTTCATACAACAGATCAATGTTCAGTTTTAAAGTTTTACTGCTTCAAAAATGAAAAATACTCTGTTACCTCTTTAGAAGATGTTGCCCTGTTGATTTTGTAACTCACGCATGCGCAATACTTTGATACTTTGATACTTACGCACAAGGCCCCTCTTGCGTCCAGAGATAGAAGTCCTCAGACTCACTTGTATTCTCGGGATCGGAGAAAGAGCTGTCAGAAGAGATGTCAACAGTTTTGTTCTTACAACTGTGTCAGTAGTTAAATATATGTTCATTTTCAAAATATTTGCCATTTTAACTCATTTTCTATAAGAAACAAGTACTGGCACGAAAACCATTACAGAAAAATAACACCTGGAAGATCAGTCACCAAACTTTGACAAAGACATGAGCACGTGTTGCATCTACGCGTACCCAGTGTCGTATTTTGGCGGGAGATTGAGAGCGAGAGCCCTTTCGTTAACTAAAATAAAGGAAAAACAAACAACTTTTAGCCATTTTAAAAACTTCTATCAACTCTTGCAATCAAAAATCTTTTTAAAATAAAAAATGAAAACAAGTATAAATTTTATTTAAAATAAATCTCACTCACAGTTAAAAGAAAGAACTTTAAATTAACATAACTAGTAAACAACAATGATCAGTAAAACAAATTGAAGGAGTCCAAAAAAAAAAAGGCTGAAAAGAAATATAATCAAACTGAAAATGTTGTATGTTTCATTCTTGGCTGGAAAATGGCGTCCACACCAAAGAAATCAGTCCTTGTGTTTCCGCGCTGTCAGTGCATTGCTTGCAACCAGATTGTACCGTTTGGTCATCACCACGTCCAAATTTTTGGCAGATCTCAGAACGCCGATAAAATGAACGTCAAATTCGAAATGGTTGTTTGTTTACCATTAAATGAAGATGATTTCTTTCCGAAGAAGATTTGCCTGGCATGCAAGGCCAAACTTAAACATACTTTTGCCTTCAAAGAAATTTGTCTGTCTTCAAGAGCAAAACAGGAAGAGGAATTGCAGAAAAGCCGGATGAAGAAAGGCAGAAATCCGGAAACACAGTCAGAAACACTTCCTGAAATGAATTTGCCGAGTACAGAAAGAGCGAACATCCACGAGGCTAAGAAAACTACTGGAGCTTGTGCAAGGCCTCGGTACAGACCTATCTTACCACGACCTTCTGCAGAACCAGTACCACCTGTTGCAACGAACTCTGTGGACGCGAACGAGAGTGTAGTTTTGGACGAATGTGGTCCACAAAACTCAGAGGTTAGTCAGTCAGTAATTGCTAACTTGTAATATTTCACAAAGCTTGAAACGTTCGAGATTTTTTAATTGTCACCTGTTTCAATTTGAACAAAATCGAAGCAGCACTCTGCTAGCCGAATGCCAGGGCAGAGACGTTTTCTAACCACAAAACTATCAACTTCTACATCGATGAACATTCAATGAACAAAAGCATTTCATCCGTTTCGTGTGAAAAGCGCCTGTGTAGATTTTTAAGAAAATATTTTTAAATTTAAAATAAGACAAAAACTCTGACTTGCATGGTTTATGTTTTTTATATTATATTAACTAACAATGACATTCAAACATGTGCGAATTTATGTGAGATGACTTTAAAAGATATACTTTTTTTTCAGTTTATTCATACTTTTATTGTAATTTGACATTCTTATATCTTTATGTTTAGTTTTGTTTCCCTTTTTACAATATTTGTAGCTGAAGTAGCCCCCAGTTTGAGAGAAGGTATTCAATAAAACTGCATTTTTCTTTGTGAAAAAATGTCAACAGATTCAAGAGGACCAAGGTGTACCTTTGACAGACAAGCAGTTGCAAGATATCATCAGCTCCTGCACAACAGACTATCTGCCACCTGACATCGCTAAAGTGATAAAAGATATTCCCCCACTGTACCATGCCTAAAGCTACTGTACCTAAAGGAAATACAAGAGCAAAGCCGAAGTCGGTCCCAAATGAAACAAGGACCATCAGTCTTGAGGTCAAGTAAAAAGTGTTACAATCAACTTGTTGAGTTCAGTTGGAAAACCTTGATGAAAGAGTTTAAAAAAGGCTCCAGATATCTTAGATGTTGTGACAACTGTAGCTGTCTCCAAGACTCCAGCTGATTGTGATAAAATGTATCCAGTCTGCATGTCCTTCAGCATACTTATGAATGCCAGAAATAGGGAACTAAGTATTGTCCAGAAGATGATCACATCAATCATTGGTTTGGGTGGTTGCAACAAAATGGTAAGGAGCATAACCTTGGTTATCTAACTTAGCAAAAACATTTACAAAACAGTACCAACTTTGAGTAAATGCTATTGCACCCCCTGGATCATGTAATACTATTACTACTAACAATAATAATGGCTCTGGACACCGAATGACTCTTCCCAACTAAACAAAGAAATGCTTCATGTATGACAAGTAAAACTTATATTACAGTAATAATAACAAATAAAAGGTGAGTATTTAAAGTGCCCTTATCTGAAGGCAAATTCAAAGACACTCAGTTTACATGTACCATAAAGAACATTTTTAAAAAGCTAAAACATAGAGAAAACAATTATATATAGTCATTAGTGAAAAAAGAAACCACCACTAAGAATATTTTTAAAAAGGAAATTCTTTAAAATGTATGTATGGATTGCTACTAGATTTTCTGGTTAAAAGACTAGGAGATCATTTCAGAGTTGTGGGGCACAGATGGAAAAGGCCCTGTCAGCAGTAGACTGTTTGGCTCTAGAACTGGTTGCAGGCCTAGGCACAGTTAGCTTGTCAGAAACCTCAGATCTCGGGCCAGGTCTTGAAGGCACATATCACTCCACTTAAGATTGCTGAGGTACACAGGAATGGTACCATTCAGAACTTTGAAATTTAGGAGGCATATTATTAAACATTAACAAAAGATGATAACATATTATTTTAGGATATTTACAAGGGAAATATAGTGCTACAAGATAAAGTTATTTATGAGGGACTATATATAATTGATCCTTATGGCCAGCTGGGTGGAGGGAAGGGCTGTCAAGATTATCAAACTTAAAATGTAACAGTCAGGTGACTCCACTTTCCACATACAATAATAGGGTAATTTTCCATTTTCCCAAGGGTTGTTTATGACAACTTTGACTTCAGAGTAAGACATGGCCAGCTGATGAAAGGTTTGAAGAATGTTGACAACCACTGGATCTGCCAGTATCTAACATTTGACAGAGTTGACACCAATAATTTGAGCAACAGTAAACCAGTTGGTGATCTCAACAACTTTGAGATAGCAAATTACCTTCTGACAGCAGCTGAACAACAAAAAGTCAGAGCAGATTACAATATTCTGGTTTTTAGAGTTCTCCACAAGTTCATCAACTGGTTAGGTCCACTGGAACATGCAGTTCCAGATCATATTTTAGGTACACACTCTCAGGAGACGAGTGCCAAGTCCATTATTATTGGCCTCCCAGTTGTGCCTTTAAACCAGCACAGTTACAAACAAAACTCGAGCAACTGAAGCTACCGAAATAATATCCTTCATGAGACATTCTCTATAGCAGTCAGGGTATTCAGCATGATACTGGCTAAAGAGACGGTTTTTGAATATTGGCTCAGATTCTGGTGGGTAATACTGACTACAACCAAGCACTTTGTCAAAATACTGATAGCAATCACCGCAGGTTTTTAAGTTACTGTAGATTATTGTCAGGGGCATGGCAACGAGATCTTTCTGTAATTCCAAGACAATTGGTCTAATTATGTCAATGACTTTGCTCTCGCCTCTGTTATCCCTTGTTGAAACACTGTAAAAAATGTTGCTTCTGTTTGGATTTGCATCCACAACACAAGTGTCCTTCATCGCTAAGCTGTTCTGTATCTCGGTTCTGTTCTGACTAGTTGCAGTGGCAGTCAAAGCCAAGAATGTTACTTTCGGAAACAGAGTGCCCAGCAGATTTAACTTCGTGTAAGCCGGGCGAAAATCTTTCTTAAAAGTAACAAAAAGCTAAAAGTCCTGAAAGCTAATAAAATCTATAATTAAACTATCTATGAAATACAGTAAAAACACTGTGAGCTAAAATAATCCACAAGTTCAAATTACAACAAAAACAAAGTAAAATGATTAACCGTTAAATGGCCTTTCACCCCTTACAGGGTGTCGTCAAACACTTAAAATGTGCATGTATCGAAAGACTTGCACCTTCTCAGTAAACAATTCTTAAATTAAAACAACATTCTTAAGTTAAAGCCACATTTTTTAATCTTTAAGTTTACGGATTTTTTTGACAAGAAGTTAGGAGCGGAAGAGGAAATAAAAATAAAAATAAAATTCAGCCCCCTCAGGTTCATTTCACATTTTTACGAGCATTCAAATGTTTCTTTACTGCACTGATAGCCAAAATAATGAAATATGAAATATATCTCTTTAACTAGGAAATCTGTTTTTACCAAGGAAAGTCACAAGGCAAGAATGAGAATTAATGTGATAAACCCCAAAATAAAAATAATGTAGAATACAAATGGCAAATATTAATTCTATTTTTTTCCTAAAATTTGGAAATTTAGGTGAGTACGAACCATAAGCCTAAATATTAAAAAAGCTGTGGCCTGAATGTTCAGTTTACCTAGTTTCTAACACAAAGTAACAAAGATTACTGACCGCTGAACTACAAAGTGAGCCTCATCTACAACAATGGCCTTTACTCTTTTCTGAAAATTTTTGTTTCTAATCAGTTTCTTCGTGGTTGGTTGTTCCACAAAAGCTTCTGGATGACCATATATAAACTTTACTTTTCCGGATGGCACAGGGATGTCTGGCAGGTTTGATCTAAAATCCTATCCGTTTCAATTTCTGTATCTGGTCAGATATTATTGCATTGAGCGGCGTGACAACCAACACTAGGCTATCGATGGATCCGTCCAGAATGTCTGTAACAAACGGAATAAGCAGAAAAATTAGGGATTTACCGAACTTGTCGGCAAAACAGACACAATCTTTTCTTTGAATTACAACAGCTTGTAATGCCTTTTCTTGCTCCTTTTTGACACAAGTTCAGCTTCTTTAAACCTTCAGAACATGCGGCCTTGAATCTGTCAGCCATATTTGCTACTCAATACATTGGTGACAAGCTTTAATAGCTATAAGCTATTAAATTTGATACTTGCCTTAAACTTTACCAGTTTCTGCCATTTTTCTCATGTCCTTGGGCAACGAGTTCCACTGTATTTGAAAGACTGCAGGCCATGCTTTGTCGAGTTTACTTTTGGTAATGCTAATACGTTTGTTCCCTGAGCTCGTATTTTGTGATTCTTATCGTAATTTGTTCTATAGTGGTTGGCGTTGTATTTAGTTGTCACTCGACCGACTCATATCATAAATTAAAAGCATGAATGTGCCATCAATGCGCATGCGTCAAAAAATGTCAGAGAATCTCTGACTTCCGCTAGCGATGCGGCCAGAGCCCTTCGTTTTGCCGTAGGCCGCGTGGGCTCTGGGTACGATAATGAATGTGATTTAGGAGCGGGAAGATGCACCGTATGCCCTTCCAACAACAAAAGCATGTCATGCCAGGCCAAAATTTGGCTTGACCATCTGAAATCATTCAAGAATAGAATTTCACAGTTTTCTGCTCCGACCCAAGCAAAGCTGGTTGATGCGGAATTTGAAAAAGTTTTGTAGACAGCATTTAACGGGTCGAGTATAAAAGTCTTTCCACAATTTGCAGGCCCAGTCAACAAAATATTACGATATTTGCCTCTGCCTTCCTCCAACAACATTCTGCATGCAGTGGTAAATACAAGCAACTCTATGCCATTTCTATGTATAAGGTTTTCAGCCATCTCAAGCCATTGCCCGTTGCAGTTTTCTACACAGCAGTTTTCAAGAGCCTGTTCGAGTATTTCTAATCGTGTCAACTTACTGCGTTTAAGTTTCTCTTCAGCTTCTTTAAGCTCCCATCCTACCCGTATTGCGTCCTCAACAACCTTTGAGCCACGGTTTGTAATAAATTGCGTTAAATCTTGTGGAAAGCCACCACTGTCTTAAGTCACATGGTGTGTTAAAATATCATCCTATGTGATATATCTACCGTTTTATACGGTATATTTTGGTGATGTTGACTGCAGTTTCTCTTCCGTTTCACACATTTCCAATTATTTACTATCCTCACTTACGCATATAAGGTCCATTTTCCTTTAGACGGATGCCAATTTCATTACAGCAATTCACAAATGTCGTTGTTCAATATTCAGTTTATGTTACCTTGTGGTACATTTGACATTATATGTACTGCATTTTTCTTTATGTGGTGCATTTTTCGTTATGAGGTGCATTTTTTGTTATGAGGTACAGTTTTATTTATGTGGTGCGTTTTTCGTTATGAGGTGCAATTTTCGTTATGACGTGCATCTTTCTTTATACGGTGCATTTTTCTTTAAAAGGTGTGTTTTTCTTTATGTGGTGTATTTTTCGTTGAGGTGCATTTTTCTTTATGTGGTGTATTTTTCGTTATGTGGTGCATTTTTCATTATGAGGTGCATTTTTCGTTATGATGTGCATTTTTGTTTATACGGTGCACTTTTCTTTAAAAGGTGTTTTTCTTTATGTGGCGCATTTTTCCTTTAGGCAGATGCCAGTTTCGTTACAGCAATTCACAAATTTCGTTGTTTAATATTCAGTTTTCGTTACCTTGTGGTACATTTGACATTATATGTACTGCATTTTTCTTTATGTGGTGCATTTTTCGTTGTGAGGTGCATTTTTCGTGATGAGGTGCATTTTTCGTTATGAGGTGCATTTTTATTTATGTGGTGCGTTTTTCGTTATGTGGTGCATTTTTCGTTATGAGGTGCATTTTTCTTTATGTGGTGTATTTTTCATTATGAGGTGCATTTTTCTTTATGTGGTGTATTTTTCGTTACGAGGTGCATTTTTCTTTATGTGGTGTATTTTTCGTTATGACGTGCAATTTTCGTTATGACGTGCATTTTTCTTTATACGGCGCATTTTTCTTTATGTGGTGCATTTTTCGTTATGAGGTGCATTTTTCGTTATGAGATGCATTTTTATTTATGTGGTGCGTTTTTCGTTATGTGGTGCATTTTTCGTTATGAGGTGCATTTTTCTTTGTGGTGTATTTTTCGTTATGAGGTGCATTTTTCTTTATGTGGTGTATTTTTCGTTATGAGGTGCATTTTTCTTTATGTGGTGTATTTTTCGTTATGTGGTGCATTTTTCGTTATGAGGTGCATTTTTCGTTATGACGTGCATTTTTGTTTATACGGTGCATTTTTCTTCAAAAGGTGTGTTTTTCTTTATGTGGCGCATTTTTCTTTATGTGGAGCATTTTTCATTATGTGGTGCACTACGCTCCCACAATGCAATCTGTTTGTCACATTCAAACGAAATTCAAAATGGCGACAGTGCAGATGTCTGCCATTTTAAAGAAGCTCAACATTGGGCACCTAACTGAGACGTTTGAGCGGGAAAAGATTACTCCAGACTTGATATGTAAGCTATCGTTTCACGAGCTGGAGTCTTTGGGACTAAATAGTCGCAGTGATATGATGAAATTGCGAATCAAATGCTCCACATATGGGAATCAAGATCAAGCACCAAGCAAGGTCCACGAATGCTGCGGTGCCCGTCATTTTTATTCCAAAAATTGTGCTTGAAAATCATCTAGATGAAGGCTTCAGAATCCGGAGATTGCACAAATGCTGCACGTTTCCGAAAGTACCATTTATAGAAGAATGAGGTACTTTGGACTTAGTAAGTGGAATTTTGCCGATATCACGGATGAAGACCTTGATAGGCAAGTACAAGCCATTTGCAACGACTTTCCAAATTGCGGAGAAGGAATGCTCAGGCATATACTTGCAGAAAAAGGTTTGAAAGTCCAAAGAATGAAGCTGAGAGACAGTCTTCACCGGGTCGATGAGTTTGGAGTTGAAGAGAGAAAAAGAAGGGGACTTCATCGAAGAATCTACAACCTACAAGGGCCAAACCACCTTTGGCATATTGACACAAACCATAAGTTAATCCGTTGGCACTTTGTTGTTGTTGGAGGAATTGATGGATTCAGCCGTTTACAGTGGTTTTTTCTTGTACAGACAATAATAAGGCTGGTACTGTGTTGCGATGCTTTCTCGATGGAGTAGAAAACTATGGACTTCCAAGCCGAGTGCGATCTGATAAAGGTATAGAAAACGTTGACGTTACCGACTATATGATATCAAGAAGAGGGGTAGATAGAGGAAGCATGATAACTGGTAAAAGTACACATAACCAACGAATAGAGCGATTGTGGCGAGATGTGTTCGAGGGTGTCTTGTGTTTGTACTACCAGCTGTTTTACTTCATGGAAGACAAACAGATTCTTGACCCCTTGAATGAACACCACACTGCTGCTCCACATCATGTTTATCTTCAGAAAATCAATGAAAAATTGGAGTTGCGGAGACAGGCATGGTCTCATCACCGAATGCGTACAACCAGATATTTTCCCCTTCGTCTGTGGATTGCTGGACAACTTCAGAATCCAATGGGAATAGAGTTAACAGAGACTGATATTGCTAGTTATGGTGTGGATGGGATTGTCAGGGATGATGAACATGATGGTGATGGTAGACCGATCTTTGCCCCCCCATCGTACCAAATAAGTGCTGCATGTTTAGCTGAACTGAAGACAGAAGTTGCATATCGTGGACATCTAACAATTATGGTATTGAAGTTTATGAGAAAGCAGCTAACATAATTTAACGCCATAGTACTTAAAGCCATGTTTGTTTAAAATATGCATGTTGTTATCAGTACTGATATAATATTTTACTATATTAAATAAAGGATGTAACTCCAGTTTTGATTTTTTTAAATTTAAATCAATTACAGTGTGAAGAACTGGCAATACTGTATTTTTATGAACCTGCAGTCAAAGTGAATGTTAACAGTGAATGGGTAAAAATTAACATGCACTCTTTCTGTTTATTTAAAACTATTTTAAGAACATTTATTTTAAATCATCCCATTTGAGACAGGACGACTACCTTAAGTTAACATTGAAAGTCACGGTGACTAGTTTTTGATTTCCAAAATAACTATTTAGAAATGCATAATCATATAAGTTAAACAGTATCTCATTGCACGGCAAAGACATGCAATAAGATGGTCTTGGTATACGATTAATGCAAGTGTTGGCTGTTGGTATAAGGCCTGTCCATACTGCAGCTTCAACAAAAAGCAGTGCAGGTTTGATCCGGAATCCCAAGACTGGCTCCCCCTCTGCCCCAGTGGCAAATTTTAACACATGTAACAGAGTCACAGTACCTCTCCTACCACCTGTAACAAGTTTAAGACAAAAAACCTGTCAGCTCTGTACCTGTAAATGCTAAGCAACAAGCATGAGAAATTAGCACAAGTTTTTAATATACTAAACTGAACATGCCTTAATTAGTACTTCTACAATTAAATTAAAAACATGTCTTTTTAATCAAGTTTATTACAATTAGTTTTTGTTTTTATTCCTTTTTTAAAAAATACTACTAGTCCAGTGTTTAATTACTTTTCTTGTAAACCACCTGAGTGATCAATACAGCAAATGGCACTATATAAATTAAATATAAATTATACCATAAAATTATTACTCCTTAATATTTCTTACAAACTGTTTAACCAACATTGAAAGTGAGTTGGAAATAGTTAAAAGTTTAACTGTAAGTTTGACTGTTACATTTCACTTTCATAAATCATGACTGTGTATTGAGATATCGAAAACTGAATATTGTATGAAATCCACGAAACTACGGACCACATCTCAATTTGAACTCGTGAAACACTGTGGAACAATTACACTACGCAATGTCTCCTATTTACACATTGCACTCGCGAAAACATACAGATAAACAAGTGCAGTGGATCCTATGTGAGGATAA
>JANRMR010187107.1:0-11043 GCA_025434825.1 Bergia sp. 'catenularis'
AATTCATGCATGCGACAAAAATGGCGGATCGTTTGATGCATCCACGGGCAGCCCAAGCTGAGAGTTAGTATTTTGTTCGATGATTTTACTGGAGAAAGAGGCACCGTCTTAATTTTCATGTAATTCGACTTTCATTTTACGGTTATATCAAAATACAAGCTATTTTTTTTTGTTAATTTTGGATATATTAATTTCGCATCATATAATTTTCCTCCATCAAAGTCCAGTTTTCGCGGAAAATTTTCTGTGTCCTTCGGTTTTCAAAGGCAGCCACCCGCTTCACAGCGCTTGTTATCGCGACGAAGAACGCTGTTTTCACACCTTTTTTGACGACTGACCAATCTGTTTGTTTTCCAACAGCTTTGTTCGCGTTATTTTAGTCACGTCTCAAGGTCATTTGAGCAGAAGTGACAGTGAAGAGAAGTTTTGCTTTTGCAGTACTACGGCGTTTAAAATGGCCAGTAAGGAACAAATTAAACTGTGTGCGATTTATTGACGCGGATTGGAACAATGTGCCAACAATTTTCACTCTCTTGGCCCGAAGAACAAGCTCGACATCTTTTGCACTTTTGAATGTTTTTCAGGATTTACAAACGTGAGACGTTCGCGACCTAGCGATTCTCTCTTCTTGATTTTCCAGCCAATATCACAGGTAGCCCAAGCTCTAAGTTTTGATCCTCTCCTTGCTTTCGTCTGGGGATATCTCGGTAAATAATGGACGGAATGACCCCGGACTTCCTAAGTAGACAAACACACGTGAAACAAGTAGGTGCAACAGGAGTGTTTGATTTCTTTATTTTCTTGATCGATAGCTCAAATGATTATTTCCCATACAAAGTCTTTTAAATTCGATCCAACAGTGAATTACTTATTACAAACCATATTTTATAGACTAACTCAGAGCTTGGGCTACCTGTGGTTTAACAAGCTCAAAGTAATGGCTGGCGTACATCTGTCAAGGTGACGTTGTCATGGAGGGGGGGTGTATAAAAGCACAAGCTGATTGGCTTCTCGGGGAAAATAGGATGGTTTTTTTGGTGTACTTTCTCACTGTTTTCTGCTGGATAATTATACTGCAGGTTACAACAAGATGGCAGCAAGGTCGAGAGTCAAAATGGCTCATTTTTATAGACTTTATTGGTGAATTTTGAGGAAATAGTGGCTTCCGAATTCAACCTGCATTCATAATATTGTTGATTACACCTCAAGGTATTATTGTCTCGAGGCAGAACTCAGCAGAGTTACGATTTATACCAATTGGAAACTTTTGGCCAAAGTGCACCATAATACGCTTCAAGATGTCGATGCTATTTGTGCATATAACAATTTTGAATATCTTGCCTGAAATACTTTGATTTCCATATTTTTGGCAGTGCACTATGGCCAAAATCTTTGTTTTAGTGTTTTACATTGAGGCGCTATATTGTTTTGAAAATATAAAAATGATTTTGATTTTGTCTGATTAACTGCTTTGACCACCGACACCAAATTCTTCAGATTCCTGAAATTCCTTTCATACCACATAAAAAAATTGTATATTTTTCAGGTTTTTCACATATTTTACTACAAGAGTGTGAGATTTGCTGGCAAATTGGCAATAATTACTGTAAGGTTACTTTAAATGGAATGAAAATGCCACTTAAATACACAAATTGCCTACAGGAATACCTTAACCCTGAGTTTGTTTTTGATTTGCTCTTAAAATGTGGGCAAATTTTAGTGTTGCTGTTCTTTTAAAGTAGTGCCAAAACATGTGTAGACAATGTTCTCTGTTAGACAGAGTGTTATGGGTTTCCTTTCTTCTCATGGCAAATTTTTTATGGTTATGATTGTTGAATTCACTTGAGTTACGGACTCAGTTTTAAACCATGGTGTAGAAGAACTTTTGCAAGAGTAGTGGAAAAACATAGTATACTAAACATGAAATTAATGTTTTCTCAAAATTTGATAGAGCAAATCATCAGAAAAAAAAGAACATGGTATATGTCAGTTCTTTTGGTAGTAAATACCTCATTATGTCTTATTATGTAAATATACCAAAGCTTTTTAACAATGCAAACAAAATCTATGTGTTATAAATTAAGGCTAATTTATGCATTTAATTAGCATGAGCATATAATTTCTATAGCAATCTGTGCTTTTTCCAAGACAAAACAACAACATCTAACAACAGAACTCAAGGTTTAATATATACTGTAAACCACATTGTAAGTAGTCATACCAACAAAATAACTCTGATGGAGAAGCAGATGACATGTACTTTGCTGGAAATAAAGGTGTCATAAAATAGCGATGCTATAAGATACAGTAGATGTTGATAAATTTGGTGGGACAAGCTCTAGAAGTGCTATAGGTTTCTATCACTCAGCCAATGTGGGTTGAGTAATTGTTTTATACTGCACCAGTGTTAACAGTTTGATCTAATTAATAAGAGTTACACATGAGTAATAAGATACAGAGTTCCATTTTAGGCTAAGCTTAATCTACTTATTACAAAAAAAAAAATTATGACAATTGTTATAAAAAACTGTACATTATCTTTGTAGTTATTAAAATCTACTGTTTTGCAACAAAGTTCTGTTTTCTTAAATTAAAATCAATAATGTAATTTTACAATTTTTAAATTGGAAGAACAGTAACCTTAACATATATTTTGTATTTATATTATTTTAATACACTTATACAGATGTAAAACAACTTTGGAAAATAATTGAGCCTGAAAAGATGGACACCAGTCCATGGACCAAGTGTTAAACAACTTCAGTTGACAAATTTCCAGAAGTTTTTACAAAGTAATTCCAACTTTAAAACCCATGGGCTTTGAAATAGTCTGCCATTTTCTCAATAACAGCACAACAGAAGCCTGCCTGCATGCCGTCAGTATATCCCCCAATCAAAAGGCACTGGTTCGTCTTGATTGCAACAGCACCCTCATTACCCTGACAACAGTAAATAGCATGTCCAGGAACCACTCGCAAAATGAGGAACCGTGTTCTGCCAAGAGGAACTCCTTTAGAGTACAGTGATGATGGATCCTTGGAAATTGCGTTCACTATAGCTTGGGCCTCACTGGGAAGAACCTGCAATGAAGAAAGCATAATTAATAAATTATTACTTCACATGTGTGATGTGGGGGGGGGGGGGCGTCTTCTCCAAATAATTATGTCTTTAAGGTAATTTCATCTGAAAACATTTTTCTTCACACCAAAATATAATCGAAACAGTTACTGAGTTAAATGGCAGCCGGTAGGCGGTATATCAAATTCCGAAAACCGGCAGCAACAACAAAAACAACAACGTATATATCGGCACACAGCTCACAGCAGTTACGAACGAATTTTGAAAATAATAAGCCAGTGGTGAACTTATTAAAAGAAAAACGCAAAAGAAGTACTTAGCGAAACAAACGTTGTGTTGTTGTTTACGCAGTGATACAAACTCGCAGTCGCAGTTATATATTAAGTAAACACAATCGACTGACCACAAAACCAGCGCTCGCCGCGTATCTAACGCCATCCAGACCGTGGATCGAGGCCTTAGCTACTTGGCCCGTACCCAACAGACTCTCATCGACAAATTTTTGCCAACTCATCGAACCATTGCTCCAACTTTGAGATCTCGTCCCTTTTGACAACCAAACTATCGAAAATATCCGGGTTTCAGTCCCCAATTATTTTCCACATCGCGGACAGCTAACCAAAACGAGGCTAACTCAACCCAGGTCTCTATTGACTTTCATTCCATGGCGGGAAAAGGGAGAAGTTTGTAGATTTGTCGCATACATGTGATTAGACAGAACATCGAAGAAACCTTAAAATTCTTGTATCTTTTACGATTTTTGGAGTTTTCGGACTTGTTATCAGAACAATATTTCCATTTGAAAATGGAAGCGTTTTTGCGGGGAAGTGGCTCCTCGAAGCTGAAGCAGTCAAGCACTGATGGCGGTGCGGGTCCTTCAACGAAGAAGCCTTCAATTGTCCCATGGGTTGAAAAATAGTAAGTGATCGGTGTATTTCACTTATGTTTTGTTCGTACTTCCGTTATTGGCAAAAGGAACATGAAATATCTTATTCGGGGACAAAACGAAGTCAGATCAATTGACCAATTCCTCATGTTTATTTCGAACAATTTAAAACACCTGGTGGTGACGCGTGTGTACCTAAATTTCAAAATGTGTTCAATTTTGCAACCGATTTCGGAGAGAAGCCATCCCGGGGGGTGGGGGATGGGGGCGTGTGCAGCACGCTTCATGAAATCGTGACCCGTTTTCCTTCCAAATTATGAAAATTTTCCCTATAGCCAATTTTGGACTTGACACTGAATTATTTCCCCAATTTCAGACCAGCTCTCATAAAACTGAATGTGCCATATGGCACATCCCAAGAGTGGTACCCAGTTTCTGACGTGAGTGTCAAAATCTATACCCAGTTTCATACCGGTGCGGCTTAAAAACCCTACCCCATTGTCACCACACATACCTATATATAGCTTATTTGATCACGAACACCCCCTGGGAAGCCATCCACTATGTGATTGCAGTTAGTGAAAAATTTATACATGGTTGTTGAGGAAGGTGGGGGGGGGGGTTACCCACATAATAGCTATGCAAGTATGTGCTGCTGTTCAGGGTAATAATGAAGACACTAACTAGTGCAAAAAGGATGTAAATGTCTTGATCATTTTCTCAATTCTCCAAAGGTTCTGCAGTTTCTGTCTTAACCCTATCTTACATTGGCTTTTTGGGGGTTCCTTGCCAGGGGGGGCAGAAAGTGCCCGTGGCCTATGGCTTGGAAACTATTAAAGGAAACAAAACGAAATTTGGAGGGTATGTACAACTTCTCAATCTAAGCAAATTTAGTTACTTTTGGTGGATGTATCACATCACATGATGTCACAGTAACATCATACCATTGCCATCCTGGATTTGTCAAAATGCATTGCACAATTTTCAGAATGTCAGTAATTGCATAAAAATAAACTTAAAGGATACAAAAAATGTTTTTTTTGCTCAATTAATGAAAACTCTCATAAACACATATAAACAAAACCTAATTTCTTTTATGAAAATGACAAAAAAATCCCAATTTCGGACAAACATGGCTTCAAAAATGTTGTTGCCATGGAAATGCAGTCCCCCTACATTAAAAATATTGCTTGCAATGTGTTCTCTGATAAATTTTAGGTAAAGTCACAAAATTTGGTGGTAATTGCTTAAATACTGAAGAAGTTGTGTGTGGTTGAAATCAGTGCAGGCACTTTCTGCCCCCCCCTCCCCATGTAAAATAGGGTTAATGATATTTGGGAGAATTAAAGTTTTAATCTGAAGTCACTTACGTCGTTTTTGTACTAGACTCTTTGTATGGCTTTTAGCCGTTTAGTCTGGAATATAATTACATGTAGGGCTTGTCAAAACTCCACCAAATTAGTGTCTGGCACTGGTTTGTCAGAGCCAGTCACACATGGGTGGGCAGTAAACTGAGCTGGAATTGAATGTGAAGCATCCATGTGTGTGGCAGTTTCCCATTCTGAGCAGAATGGGATTTCTCTTTGATTGTATATTTGGTTATAACCAGTACAATGCTGTCAGAGTTGCTGACAAGTTCAGTATGGTCATTAATGGATGAAACACAATTATAATCACATTCCCCAATGTTTCTCAACCTTGATAGTCGTCCAAGGTCAGTTGACGAAGTGGCATACCAGGATGAAGTTGTAGCAGTGTTGAAAAAGACCCTTGACGGTGCTGACCTTCCAAACTTACTCTTCTATGGTCCCCCTGGAACAGGAAAGACATCAACTATCCTTGCTATTTCTAGGCAACTTTATGGGTAAGAACATCAGAATCTTTGCAGCCCTTAGGAAAGTATCTATTGATGATATACAATGTCTGTGTAAATATCAACCTTATTAATATTATATGCTGATAAATTGTTACAAAGGAAATTAAGATTAATGAAACTAAATTATAAACTATTGACTCTGTAGAATTTCATGTTTTAGCTTTCAACTCAACCTAGAGTCTTGATTACAAAATCAAGGTACAGTGTATACATCACATGACTAAATGTCGGTAAATCTTGCGATGTGTTCCTTGATTATGAATTGTCCCAGTTATGGCGTAGTTGGAAGCCGCTGCCGTTACTGATATTTAGTCATGTGATGTGTACCTTGATTTCGTGATCAAGACTCTAGGTTGAGTCAAAAGCTGAAACATAAAATTCCCACACAGAGTCAATATTTTATAATTTAGTTTCATTAATTTATTCTTATTATAACAGGCCAGAATTAATGAGAGACAGGGTGCTAGAACTGAATGCTTCGGATGAACGAGGAATTCAGGTGAGTGTTGATGACTTGAGATATGAAACAGTGCAACTCTGTCCTAGAACTGAACTGGTTGCAGTTATGAAATGCTTTTTGCCTGTTGACTTTCAGGTTATAAGAGACAAAGTGAAGCAATTTGCCCAGCTAGCTGCATCACCTGTCAGGCCTGAGTAAGTTACTATAATCTTGTGAATAATGACCAGTTGTAGGGGTTCTACTCAAAACAGTTGTCTATTGTGTGCATTATGTGCAAAATCATAAATTACTTAATAATCAGATGCAATTTGAGGTCAATTATGCAAAATTGCACCATTGTGTAATATCAGAAGTGCTGAAAAACTTTCTGTTAGGGAGGTGTTCCAAATATTATGGTCAGTTACAGAAGGGATGGATTTAGCCCCCTTTTTTGGCCATTTTGCAAATATCTTTGTTTATACCTTTTTTGGGCCCCCTTGTCCCAGAATTTTGAATATTTGCCCCCCCCCTTTCTAAAGTTTCAGGATGTGCCCCTGTGCAGGGTGTGATTTAAGGGCCTACAAGTGACAAAAAGTTCAACAAAACTTCAGATTGTTGGCCAATAACTAAGCAGCCAAAAATTTTTAAAGAAGTAATTGTGTTAAAACATTCTTATCACCAAAAGAAAAACTGGAAATTTGTAAACAAGGTAGAATCTTTAATTCACATTCTGAGTTTTTTTAAATTTTTTGCAGTGGCAAACCTTGCCCACCTTATAAGATAGTCATCCTGGATGAAGCCGATTCCATGACACCAAGTGCACAGGTTAGTGATACTACAATTTGCCAAAAATCAGCGAGATACTCCTGGGTGTGGTTTACCCCCGTCCACTCTCTTGACCCCTATTTTAAATCCCATTCCCCTTATGATAAATCTTCTTGTAATATTTACAAAGAACATCCAGGACTGTCCTGACATGGGAAAAATAGGGTCATGTGACCATGTATAGTTTAAGTAGTGTTCAAGAACAAGCATTGACTGTAGAGGAGAAGATTTCTCACCTTTGCAGGCTCTGATAGATGTTACACCTTTCATTGCTTCAGTTAATATAATATACAGAGTTATGGAGAGGTGAATCCTGTGTCTTGATGAAGCAAAAGGCTACAGGAAGCAGTGATGGCCAGTAATTTGACTTATGATTTTACTGAAGGGAGAGAAAGATCTCTACAAATTGCTCAATTACATATATAAGGCTCTTTGTAGGAGAGGAGACAACAGGACAGTCCACAACAATAAAGAGCATTATCCTACTCCTACAGTATCAATGAGTGTGTGAAGTTCATTTAGGTTCCCTGGCAGACCATTGATAGACTAGGCCAATGGGCCAACAATCCAGTCTGCAAATGGTATGGCAAAAAATTAATTCAACTCTTAGTAAAGCTTGGGACTTGGGATTGTTACTTAATCAAAGATCTAGCTGACTGAGCTAACTGTGCTTATGCTCAGTGAGAAAAACTGAAACTGATGTACGTTGTAGTTGTAGCAGTTTAACATTTTCAGCCACTTTAAAAAAGGAAAGTATGGATACAGCTTAGGATAATTTAGCTACACATCATAAGTTGTGTTTGAGGTTGAAATAAAGGTTAATAATATACTAAGTGATTTTTTACATTATTTTCTTTTTTCAATATACACTAAGTACTAATTTGGAATAGTTTCAGAAAACAAATTTACCTATCCCTGAAACTTTTTACAGTCACTCTGTGGTAGTCTGCTAGATTTCCTTTCTTTTCATATACCAGGCTGCTCTTCGAAGAACAATGGAGAAGCAAACCAAAACAACAAGGTTTTGCCTGATCTGTAATTATGTCAGTAGGTGAGTATGTTATAATAAACACCATTACTGCCAATTTGTAATAAGAATACATGTATATACAGTACTTAAATTTGCTCTTAATACAGCTTTCTTGGATGAAACTATTGCTATTGAAATTCTCCAAACAGTTACTTAACAAATACATGCCTATGTAAAATAAAATGTGTTCAGTATAATAATAGCTAATAATTATGAATTATTTTAATTTGTTGCAGAATTATTGAGCCACTGACTTCCAGATGCTCCAAGTTTCGTTTCAAACCGCTGGCTGTTGATATTCTTGAAAAGAGGCTCAATCATATTTGTGAAAAGGAAAATGTCAAGTGTGATAGTAAGGTAACAATTATGGAAATCTAAGAATGTCTCAGTGTAACTTAAAAATTAGCCCCTTGGAGCTAATATGTGCTCAGTTGTTCTGGTTTTTATCAATGTTTACTTCAAAACAAAATACAGTTTTAAAAACACTTGCGACAAAAAAATCTCCAAGTGAAAATCACATTTTCCCACTGTGCCACGCAAACATCCCACAAAGTATTTTTATGTTGCTATTTATGGAGTTGTTCACCATATTTGAACTTCACCGACTTTATTTGGTGCATCTGCCATCTTGGAGTGCAGATGGCTTGGTTATAAGTTTGAGAGACATGGCACCCAGCCAACTGTATGGTTGACCACAAAACAACCCTAACCCTAACACTAACCCCAAATAAACCCTAATAAATGCCACATATCAAGACTACTATAAAATACAGGAAGACTAGGTTATTTTTGAAAAAACCCTGATTTTTCTGCATTGGCAAGTAAGCTAAACATGTGGTCTGACTACCAGTAATGATGTTCGACAAGGTATGTTTTTCGCCGTAACATGGGTCTTGGGTCAAAAAGAAAAAAAAATAATAAAAGCATCTTCAATTTCAGAAATGAAATAAATGCTAGTCAGAATCAAGAAGATTGTAGCCCAAAAATAATTGTTATTAATTGCACACAAAACTTCATGTTTCAGGCCATTCAAGAACTGATCAAAATCTCTGAAGGAGATTTACGAAAGGTAAGATAGAGCTGTAGTGTGATGTTGGTACTGTCTGGCATGTTGAACACCCCAATCAGAGGTCCTGTGTCATTAGTGATCCTCTTCAGTTTTATGTAGTTGAAAATTTACAGCAGGAAGAGATTTCCATCATAAGCTAATTAGACTGTATGCATTTTCACTGACAGTGGTTAATTGATAATAATTCCATATTTTTTACAACCAATTTACATGTACATCAAATGATATTTGAGTAACAAACTTCAAATGATGTCACTCATGCATGCAAAAATGTATAAATACATATTGTTGTAATAAATAAAAATATATTAGTGAATATTAAAATGATGGTAAGAAACCAATCAGATAAATTTGGGATTGTGTTAAACCTTTCAGCCCCAGCCAGTTTATCAATGTCTATTTTCTCCTCACATTATCAATACAAAATAAGTTGTTTCGTTGTGGGAACAAACAAATTGATCACTTACATGTGCAGGCAAGCTATGAAAAGCAAATTTCTCCCAAACCCTTTTAAAGGAAAGTATTGATACAGTTTGGGGGAATTTTGCAACACATCATATGTTGTGAGGGTTAAACCGACACTGTAAACTTGTAATAAAGATCTAATACTCCTTGCCTACAAACTTCACGGAAACATTGCAGGCTATAACGTCCCTTCAGAGTGCTCATAGATTGAAAGGAGATGATGGTATCATGGCCGAGGATATCACAGATACATCAGGGGTAAGGTACATGTAGCATAATATTTTGGTGCACGGTCACCTAGCTTCACATGCAGTTTATTAACAATACTCTAGGCTTAAAAAATTTTACTTTCAATTACTTTTTGGTGTTATTGTCTTAGTCCAAATTGGCTATTACAAATTAATAATTCTTCTTGCATAAGTAATACCCAGTTTGACTATTTCTTGAGTGCTGTGATGTAAATTGGTTGCAGTGCCAGGACCCCACTGGTTCACTACCATCGTTTTTGCAAAGAATGAAGCCTGGTACTGCAATTAATTTATTTATACCACGTTTCAAGAAAGTTAAAGTTCAAGATTGAGTCAAACTACTGTAAACCACTTCAATGGTACACTGTATAACCTCTGTAAACAGAATTAGAGTGATTTCACTAAAATTAATCTGTGAAACATTCTCTAGCAGTCAGTGACTAGGTGGCTGAATCAAACAAAAGAAAACGAAACTAGGTTTAGGGAGGATCCCCTTTGATTACAATTATCTGGATTCCCAGAGATTCAATATTTATGTGCAATCATTCTTATTGTGTGTCAGTTAAATGTGACAATTGTGCATTATCATTGGATGCTTTGTGACAATTGTGCATTATCATTGGATGCTTTGTGTTGTTACTTGTAGGTGGTCCCTAATAGTTTCATAGAAAATTTATTTCAAGCTTGTCGATCTGACTCATATGAAAAGGTGGAAGCAGTTGTCAAGGTAAGAACTCGTTTTGTGGACATGTCAGAAATGTAAACAGGATAATATCTTGGAAAAAAATTATGGAACAGAGCTCTCCACTGTAGTGATGTTAAACATCCCCCCCATTTTTTTCATTTACAGTACCAAGAAATGACTGCACCCTCAGTCACTATGAGGCTTATGCAGTTGGTGATGAGATTCCTTAAAGTAACCTTCATTTAGAGTTGACAAAGTTCCCCAGTCAACATTGATTGGTGGAAAAGATGATAAAACTATTTAAAAGCTTTTTTTGCAAGAAACTTTGTTTTCTTTCAGAAAGGTTAAAAATATAGAGCCGTTGCAATCCTCTTTGTCTAGGATCTTAGTTCAAACCTGGGGGGGGTACTCTGACATTAAAGTGACAGGCTGGGGGGGGGGT
>JANRMR010187118.1:0-11041 GCA_025434825.1 Bergia sp. 'catenularis'
AACAAAATTGTGTATGCTAGGCTTGAAGTTTTTATATCCTTTATGTGCGTTTTTATGAGCGTTTTAAGGTTTTTCCGCGCACTTGGAATTATGGGTAAATGTACCAGTCGCCATCCTTTTTTACGGTCAATTATTATCATTATTATTTTGTTGTTGTTTTATTTTTATTACTACTATCTATATCAAATAGGGCAAAATTTGAGCATCAAACTTCTTATATAAAGGTTTACTTTAGAAAAAGATTGTATGAAAATCACTACGAGCCCAAACAGATAATTGTTTTTATGTATGCCGCCTTGGCCGATTATGTTCGTAAAAGTAGCAATTTATATGCTACTAGCAATGTTTTCTGCCTTCGTTAAATTGCGTAAAGGAACGCCAGAATTTTCAATTTCAAAGAACTGCTTCAAATTTACCAAAAATTGCAGCCATTGTCAAAATTGAACAAAAATCATTTTTATATCACTTCTAATTGTATAAATATGCATTCGATCGATTACATTTAATTTTGAAAAACATGGCATTGTCTTTTAAGCTGAAAGTCTTGAAAATCGTGCAAAGGAGGCCAAACTCTTTTTCTTTAAGAAATTTTCCGGCAGTGCAACTGTGGCAACACATTTTTTAAAAAGAAAACCAAAGAAGTTCAAAAGTCGAGCTTTCATTTGTTTTGCTGGTGAATTTTTTACGCTAAATATGTTTCAGTTATGTTGTTTTCGTAATATGTGACCATATTTTGTTTTCTCTTTATGCATTTTGAGGACCATGCATCTGCAATACAAAACCTTTTCAACTCTCATTTGTGTTTCTTTGTTTCGTTTTATTTATTAATTTGAGTAAATAAAGATATTTGGTATCTCTTATCTGTGGTCGAGTCTTTGTCTCGCGGTTCATTGCGGTAGCTCGAAACCGAAAGCTGACAGAAACATTTGATTTCTAATTTCCTTGAAAAACGATTTCCATTTTTGATCACTCTCAAATACATCAGATGCTTTGCCGCTTTTTAGAACAACTTTGAAATAACAAGAACAAACGACAAAAATTCTAAATATACTAAAAACAATTACGAAATCCAATCCATTCTTTTGTATTTCATAAATTGAAAAAGCATTTACCATCGTTTTTTGTTTTTCAATTCAGCTTTCGTCTCATTGATGAGAAGAAATGTTAAATCACAACCCAAACTTATCTCCTTAACTTCTGTGCAATGTTTAATTAATTTGTGTATTGTCTAGAAATAATCGAATAAATCAATCAGTTCGGGTGTAATGCCTAAAACCGCGTCCCTGAAAAAGTGAAGAGTAAATGAATTTAAGCTACTTGCTGTAACGACACTCAAACAACGGCTCCGACTAAAAACCGGAAGTTGGAAATCAAGAATAGTGCATTGGAAAGTAACCGAGTGATGGATATCAGCGTTGCAGGTGGTACCATACCCAATACGGTTATTGTCTAATACGCGGGACTGAAGTTTGGCAGACGGATTTACATATTAGAACTGTCCTAAATGACTGAGATATGTTTTTCCTGGCAGTGAAACTGCAGACTTGGCTACTTGCCTTCGCATTAGGAACAGAGATCATTGGCCGCTTGGGTGAGTCAGTGAAAAGATTTCAAAACTGTTATATAGACTTTTCTCTCGTTAGCATAATCGCTTGGCGCCTCTCAAGAAATCAGCACGATACAGTGGCAAAATAGAATATAAAGTAAAGGCTCAAAGCTTGCATGCTTGTTTTACTAAGACATGAAACGTTCAACTTTTTATTCAACATGTTATAAATTTACTTAAAAACTTATCCAAAGCTTGTAAAATGTAACATTCTTTAAAAAATATCATTTGGCGAGTTTGTAATACCTATTTACACCAGTTAAACTTTCTTTCTTTCTCCTTTTTTTCTTAACTTGTCTGATCCATTTTGTAGTGATATTCCGGGTTTCGTATTTTGGTTTTAAAGGTGCCTGCATATTTTGTTTGATCTTCGTAGGTATTTAATAAAACTTGGTGAGGTAGTGTTTATTCCTAACCTCTACTCTCACAAAACGTTTGTCTCTCGTTTAATTTTTCATGCTGTTTGACTAACTTGAAAAAGGCGAGAAAACTAGAACACCATCGATGACCATTGATTTCTGAATTAGCAGGGGCGGAACATTATGAGACTCTTGAAAGGCTACAGAACGATTTATTCGTCAACTATAGCAGAAATATCATCCCGCAGAAGGAAAGAAACGTTCCTGTGGATGTACGATTTGACATCGCTCTCAACCAGATTATAGACTTGGTAAGGTCTTCTTCATTTTCAGTTAGGTAAACATGCCACATCTTAGTGCGATTATTTTGTGTTACTATTAGCTCCCTGGGAAAAGTTATTGATTTTTAAATATTACCACTGGGGCGTTTAATATGATACAAAATTGAAAAACATTTTGAAACAATTTCAGGGCCATTCAGGAATTTTCAGGGTTTCATTTACTGTAGTTGTTTTTAAAATCGTTGAACTCAAAATATTAATCTTGCACATAAAACCCAGTAAAACAATTAACGTGTGGGTATTTGGAGAAAGTGTTTCTGTTTTGAAGCATATTTCAGAACCAAGTACGCAGTTCGCCAAACGGAATATTGGATTCGAGTTTTTAGTCTGAATAAAAGAGTTTACAATTGTATTCCTTGGAACTTCTATCGTGCCTCTGTCCCTTTTTGTTCAGAAAGTTTTACAATATTAATGAATTGATATCGCGGTGTACAGAATGTCCATCTAATTTCTCCGAGTGTTTCCATTAACCGCCCCCTTGTTTTTGGTTCTAAAACATAACAGTCAAAAATGGCGCCCTGATTTAAGACTTTATTAAAAGAAGTTCCATTTTTAGTGCTATAATTCAGAAAGTACTGGTCTTTCTCTTAGTAGAAAGCGTATAAAAATGTTGAGCTACCAGTTGTTTATTTGTTAATCTTCTTTACCAATACCGGTTTCACAGCCACAAACACAAGACAAACTCCACGGGATACATAAAGCGATATTTCAATGACATTTCAACCTAAACGATAAAAATGCAAAAAGCCTCGGCCACTAACCAATCAAGATAAGGTATCTTGCAGAATGTCGTATCGTTTTGGTCAGCCACCTATAATATGAAGGGTAAAAGGCAAAAATTACAATTCCTCTTCAGTTTTCAATTTGATAACAATTATTTTTCAACTGCAAAATAAAATATTGCTTTAAAGTTATTTTAATTTCATTTTTACATGGCTCGTTCGCATTAATGTGATATTGAAAGCATTTTCAGCTAGAAGAATCAGATAATTTTATGTTTTGCTTTAAGTACAAATGAATTTGGACTCGTGTGTGTTCATAATTGTTTGAAAAATTACAAGTCATCGACGAGTCCTGGGAATATTACTCAAGTTTTCATATGGTGTTAATTTCCAAACTTTATCTGGGTTTACTCTTCAAGGGTTTTTAATTTCCAATTGCCAATTTTTTTACTTATTAGTTTTTTTTTCTCCAGTCGCTGTTACTATCAAATGTTGCTATTTTCCTTTGTTCTTTTCCGCTAGACCATAACTTTGACAAAAGAGAACGTTTGCAATGTTCTGTTTTTAATTAAATCATAGTGACACATAACTACAATATGCGAAAGTTCAAACGCTAATTAAAGCAATCAAATACATCTTCTTGTGTGGAACTCAATTTTAAAAACAAGGAGGGCCCACTTACAGTAGTTACATGTAAAATATTCTTTGCAACTTTTTTCCGATAACAGTTAAACAGAAAAGTTTTAAAAAAAACCTTAAAATTTAATTTTAAAATCGTTTGCAGCTACATAAATAATTATACAAAACATCTAGGCGATAACATATAACATACTTTCGATTCAATATTGTCAAGAACCATGTATTATATGACTTATATACACAACGTATGTTACTTTTGCTTTAATTATAAACTGCTTTGGCAAAGTTATAGAAACAACGGCAATTATAAATTTTCATATCACCACATATCTGCTATTTTACTAGCAACGCCTAACTGTTTGAAACACAAAACGAAAGAATAGTTTGCGAAATGGCGAGGCTGAATACGATGTTTTGTGAAACTTCTAGAATTCAATAGACAAAACAGAAACATGCTTGATGTTTTATCGATTAGTAGTCCTAAGAAAACAATTGTGCAGCTCGTGTTGAAACTGTGAAAATTACAAACAAAAAGCAACATTCCCAACACTGATAAGAATTTTAGTGAAAACCTATTTTCTTTAGATCAGTATGACATGTTATTTGTATAGGTTGCGAATTGCAGGCCCTCATTTGTGCACCTCCCGCTGTTGTAGGCATCAGCAGTAACTCTCAGTATTCAAGAGTATTGCTAACGGTGAAAAAACAAGCAAAGCAACTACCCGCTTTATATGGAAATATAGTCTGGCAAGACCTTTATAGAAAATATGTTTTGTTTTGATCGGCATGGCGGTTCTATTTGTTCAGGTTGCGAATCCCGCTGTTGTGGGTATTAGTATAGGCCTATGCAGTTAAGTCGCTTTGGAAGAACAGCAACTTTCATTATTTCAACAGTGAAAACTCAAGCAATGCAACTACCCGCTTTATATGGTAATATACAGAGGCGTAACCAGAAGCTGTCAAAAGGGGGTTCCAATAACAGATAGGGTGGGGGTTTAGGGGGGTATGATTTAGGATGTGTCCTATTAGTTACCTCAGAGAGAGAGAGATAGAGATAGAGAAAGAGATAGAGATAGAGAAAGAGAGAGAGAGAGAGAGAGAGAGAGAGAGAGAGAGAGAGAGAGAGAGAGAGAGAGAGAGAGAAGAGAGACTAAGATTAGTGAAGGAGAGATTATATCGGGAATAATTATTGTAGGACCGACATTTGCCGATATAAGGCTATTAGGAAATGCACTCAATAAAGGTAAGAGATTGCAGTATATATTAGAATCTATACACCAACCAAAATAAGATATTAAAAAAGATGCTTTTGAAATACGGTTGCCTAGTGAATGTAAAAGATTAGGGTACGATTTTTCCAATCATATTTTTGGAAACATTGAGAAAGAGAGAGAGGGGTAGGGATAGGGATATGGAGACAGAGAGAGACACAGACAGAGACATACTACGCCTTTGATGTACGTTGCAGCATTATTCTATTTGATACAAACGTGATGGACAGTACTTAGTAAAAATCACTTCTTTGACTGACTTGTGCTTCGGTACAAACCGGTATTAGCTACAGGTTTTATTTCTTAGAAGAACACGCTTTTTGGAAACACCTAGCCCAGTTGCATGCCCAGACTCACTATTTTATAAAAGGACTGTCTTTGGGGGGGTGGGGGGCAGAAGCTGAACTTTCGTAAGGTTTTTCAGGTCTCAGCCTTGTATGTACATAAAAATGTTCTTGATATTTTTTTTTTAATTGTGTCTGCATGTTGTATTCATTTAAAAACCCTTCTCATCATCTAACTTAGTTCATAATTCCGAATTGTAAATTATGAATTGTGATTGCCTATCATTACGAAAGTAAAATGTGAATCGCGCTACTCTCTCACAATATTACTTAGTAGCGGTTCTCCGTATGTACACGAAATAAAACTTAAGGCTTTTCAATCGCTGCGTGAAATATGCTCTTAAACATAATCTTAAATTTTGGCATTTTTCAGTCACAGCGCCCTCAGTATAAAAAGTTCTATCACAAAAAAGCGTGTCAAGAACATCAAGTTCGAGCAATGGTTCAGTTTCATAAAATTTAATTTCAAATAGAGCAGTTATTTTACATAAAGAAGAGCCTTAAAAAATTTAAGACCAATTTGACGATGATTTCGCAAAAAGTATAAATATCATTAAGCCTCGACCAAAAAAAGGGGGGAACTTATTCAATCTATTGATCTTGGGTCGGAAAAACAATTTTGTGTTTGTGGTTTCCTGTCAAATTGCCAAATAAATAAGAATTGTAGAAACGGATGTACAGCAACTGTTCAGTTGATCTCGTGATGACAATTCCGTTTGGTCGCATATTGGAGGACAATTTTGTGGGCCTAATCCTCATCCATTGTTAATTTACTTTAGCAGATTCCGGCAAAGGCTCTTGAAAACCAGCATTCTGGTAATAATGAAAGAAATAACTTAGACCTACAGGCGTTTAAAGTTTACGAACTAGATGAGAACATGTAGCGGTTTCTGAAGTGCAACTCTTATTTAAGGAACAATCTGAACTTAAGTTTTAACCCTAAAGTCAAATAATGGATCAGAAATTATTACTAGTGCTGAAGTCACATGTTTTAAAAGCTACATCATGGAGTCACTGACGCCATCTTGGAGTACTGCGGCATCTCTTATTAAACAACTGATGGGAGTGATGCGAGAAGCCGCAAAAAACCAAGATTGTGCCGAAACACTCTTTGAAAGCCAAACATCGTGCTCCCTTATCATCTTAATGAAAGTTCGTATATGTTTCATGCAGCTCAATAATCTTGAATATTCAAAAGACACTGCCCACCATCCTCCAAAGTTTTATTTAGTTCTGTCCGTTTCTGAAAACGGCTTAAAAAGTCAGAGTCAATTTAGGAGCATTTTAGATGCACTGAATCTATAAAAACAAGCACGTTTTGGAATAATTTACTAGTCGAACTCCTGTTTGCTAGCAGGTGAAGAAATCATGTTTACCAGAGTCAATTTTATTTCCAAGAGTGGAATGTTGTTTTTGTCGTCGTACTCGTGCGATTAAACAGTTGAAGGAAAACGCCCACTTTATAGAAATATTTTATATTCATTTGTTTGATTACTGAAGATATCAAACCTTTTAGGTCCCAGATAAAAACAAAGATAATTCAGATGTCAAAAAATAAAATAAAGATGATTGAGGTCAACAATGTTCTTAGTTTGTTAATACAAAGAAAGAAATGTAACAACAACAAAAAGCAGAAAATGCAATTAAAATTGAATTTAGAACAATATTTTAAATGTTATGTAAAGAGCAGGTACAAAAACATACAAGCTAAATTTTGCAGAGATGTCATACTTTGAAACTGAGCTTTCTGACAACTATTAGATATATTTGTAAAATTTTAATCACTGTAACGTGGCTGAAGGATCTAGACATACTAACGCAGTAACGGTCAAATGGCTCCACACAAGTGATGTTGCCATATAACACTTTAACTCTGGCCATGGTATACGAGCGTGTGGCGGCAATGTTCATAATGTACCGGCCATGTTGGTTATGTGGCGACAGCAATGATAGCTTAGAGGCGGTCAGATCGGATATGTGGCGGCCATGTTGGTTATGTAGCGGCCATGTTGGTTGTGTGGCGGCAATGTTGGCTTAGAGGCAGCCATGTTGGTTATGTGGCAGCCATGTAATAATAATAATTATTATAATGAGAATGAGAACGAGAATGAGAATGTGAATGAGAATTATGATGATGATGATAACAATAATAATAATAATAATAGATAATCACATTTATTTGTATCGCGCAAATTCAAAAATGCTTTTCAAATGTTTCTTACAAGATATTTGTGCTAAAAATCTTAAAATACAATACTTGAAGTTGATTAAGAATACATTTAAAATACAAGACTTTACAACTGATTGAATAAAAGTAAAATAAAACGTTTTCGCACGTAATTTTTAATTACAATATATTAGTCATTTATTCATTCATACGCTCGCTTAACGAGTAATGTCTTTAATATTAATTTCTGTTTAAATAAATAAATTAAAATTAGTAGTAAATCTGAGGTCACAATATATATATATATATGTCAGTCAAACTAAAATCGAGGTTTTTGCTCTGTGAGAACAGAAAATTTCAATATCTAACTGCCGATGCGGACTAAGAAATACTTAAGTGTTTATTTTGAGAGCAAAACTGGTTTTCAGCCGTGGATTCCTCCAAACGGTGTACGCCATCATTATATACGTTTTCTCGTATAATATTTGTTATAATATTTTATAAATGACCAATCCTTCTAATTTATTTCTCCTGTACTACTTTAAACATTACAAGATATGTGTGTCGTTATGTAGCAATATTAGTATATTATTTTTATTAGAAATATATATTTATTCACTTAATGTTCTACTACCAAGTTGTACACATTTTTTTTAACTTTACTGACTTTCATTTAAACGCACGCGCCTCAATTAGCCTTGCTATATTCGGGTGCGTGTGTTACCTGTATCACATCATTCATGTATCAAAAAATGAATATGAATATGAAAATGAAATATGACAAGTTGGCTTAAATATAATAAGTTCTGCTTCTTTGTTTGATCCCCAGGATGAGCGACTGCAAACTATTACAACAATAGTCTGGGTACGTCTGGTAAGTAACAAACGCCTTTGTACTTGTCAAGAAATGCATATCAAAATATTTACACATATGTGGTTAACGGGTAAAAACGTATACCTTTTCCAGGGCCTACACATCAGTTAAAAATTGAGGGTGGGGGCGGTTGGAGCTGAGTGAGCCTCCAAGGTGGAATTTGTTTGGAGGGAGGGGGGAGAGGCGTTTTCTATCGATAAAACCTTGAGATTTTAAATTGATTGGTAAGTGTGAGGTGCTAGATTACGATTACATGTTGTATCCGCGTGTGAATTGACAGTGAGGTGTTACACACGACAAAGGCTGTGGCTTGAAAGATGGCGACCTGTGAATTTACCCATATGCATAACTCCTAGCGCACTCATAAAAACGTACAGAAAGGATCTAAAATCCTCAAACCTAGCATACACATTGTTGTTAGTGAATGGACAAGTTTCCCCAAACAGTGGCCTTCTGTGCGCACCTATTCGTTGAGTTAGGCTCACAAGACATTGTGGTCAAATGTACAGAACTCTATTATTTTTTTCGTTATGGTGGATTAAATTTCGAGAAAAGGCTTTTGACCAAATATATATGACCAACGATTTTAAGAAAGCTTACGGTATTTAAATACACAAAAAAAACTTTTAGTCACTAACTGACGTCTTGTATCCCAAGTACTGGAGAGATTTCCGATTACAATGGAACCACTCAGAATATGGAGGCATAGAGTCCTTTGTCACCTCATCAAGAAAACTCTGGCTGCCGGATATCACATTATACAACAAGTAAGTGAAGCTTGGCTAAATTGTTCTTTTAGGTCCCGTACACACAATGGAGGACAAATTTGAAAACGCAACTTTATTCTTACGGTTAGGCCTACCATACACACTAACTCGTACAAACAGTCCACCCAAAATGTAGTTTTTTAAAAACGTTCTTCAAAGTGAAAATCTAATAATAAAATCCAATAATTTTGATGTGAACGGAAAACATGACTTAAATGCAACTTTTCGAAAAACGATTACATCATCAGAACATGAAAAGAAATCCTTTTCGTTGTTTTCATCAAATTTTATTTATTTATTTGTTGTTTATTTATACCATTGACTGCTACATCTGGAGTGAAGCAGGAGCTCGAGCAATAGGGTTCTAGGTCCCCCCTTAGGTCTGAATCCCTCGGCCAGCAAGTCACAATAAAACATTTCTTCTTATTTTGGCCAGTTTTTGACATTTTAGGACCTGTTATCGTTGAAGTGTGCACGGAAAACGTTTTCCATTTTCCAGTGTGGACAGAAAGCTTTTGTTGCGTTTTCAGAGTGAAAAGCTCTTTTCTAATTTATCCAGCGCAGTGTAGAGGGGGCCTAAAATGTAGATCTGGTGATATAGCTGGACACGTTTTAAAGTGCCTATGAAGCATAATTTTAAAGTTTATTGTTTGAAATACACAATTCCAAAGTTTAAAAAGATTATGACAAAAATTGCGGATTTTACAAGCGCTGAAAGTTATGCTATTTTACCTTCAAAAATAGCATTTGAATCGCGCTACCAAAACGTCACGTGACAACAACGTGTGACGTCAATTTGTTTGTTTATTTATCTTCTTCAGAGCTACTCGATAATTCGGAGTAACTACTCAATTCACAATCACTTAACATTTTCTTATCTCACGGAATTTCGCCTTATCGACTGAAAATCAAATGGCGTAAACAAACTTGAGCATACAAACTGACATCACACGCAGGAATGGTGCAATAAATTCGTACCCAGTTCCCTGAGCATTTTTGAAGGCAAAATAGCTCAATTTTCAATTCAATTTTCAATTTTGTAAGATCCACCTATTTCAACTTTGGAATTGTGTATTTCAAACAGTATATTTTAAACTTGTGCCGAAAAATTTTTCGCTTCATAGGCACTTTAATTGATATCTAATAAATATAAATGCGCACTCGTTCATACTTTTTTGTTCTTCCACGAAAAAAGTGTTAAAATAGGTAAAGGTAAAACAACTTTCTTTAACAAGGGTAACACGTGACGGTAATACAATTGATAAACCTGTGGCCCTCGGTGCACATATGAGAAGCAGGCGTAGCTCAGTTGGTTAGTGTGAGGCCTTCGGAGCTACAGGTCCCCAGTTGGATTCTCGGTGACTCCAACGTCTGCTTCAACTTTTCCTCTGATCCGCGTAGCTTTAGATTTAAATATCTGTAAAATGGAGCACTGACAGAGGGAGTAGGGTAAAGTGCGCACCGAGGGCCACAAGTTTATCAGTTTTAATACTGTCACGTGTTACCCTCGTTAAAGAAAGTTGCTTTACCTTTTCTTTACCCCTCTCCCTCTGTCAGTACTCCGTTTTAGGGATATTTAAAGCTAAAGCTACACAGATCAGTGGAAAAGTCGAAGCAGACGTTAGAGTCACCGAGAATCGAACCGGGGACCTCCAGTTCCAAAGGCCGTGCACCAACCAACTGAGCTACTCCTGCTTTGGTTTTGATTGCTTCACAGTATTACATTAATTTATAGCGAAAAGCAAAATTAGTTTGCGATGATTGTTTAATAACAGGGCATTTTTAATAGACGTTTTCACGGTTCTGAAAAGTAACCACGTCTTTCTCTGGCACTGAAACAAATGTTGACCTTGCATGGTTAGAGCTGTGAAACAGGTTGGCATAATAATAACACTGAATGTCAAAGGTACAGAGGGTTTGTATTGTTAGAGATGATAAACTGGTTGGCATA
>JANRMR010187129.1:0-11039 GCA_025434825.1 Bergia sp. 'catenularis'
CAAGTTGAAGTGCTGTACAAATATCCCAAGTAATTACTTCTGATCGATAGTCTTAGAAAGGAAATGGGCCCGCCGGGGCCTATTTCTTTTCTAGGGCTATCGCCTCAAAAAGAATTACTTGGGAAATCTGCATAGTATGCAGTTGGAATTGGCGAGCTAAAAGTACTGGACACTATTAAAGATAAGACATAAAGGAGTCCATTAGAGTCCGGAAAAGAAGCAAAACTATGTTCACGAAACTGGCTGAAAGTGACTGTTTTTCGCGGCTCCGGGATAGTTCTGCGGGGATAATAGCGTGCAGTAATTCACACAGTACTACATAAAATGGAACGATTAGTGGCATGGTTAAATATAAAGGTTTGTCGATAAAGTACGCACTTGGCAATTTGGGAGAGTAAAACGGTGTCTCAACGAGTGCCTGTTTGATTGGAAGTTTGCTGCGTGGAAATATGGATTGGACTGCCATGCACGTTCGAAACACATTTGGTCAAGATACAGTTTATTTATGGTAGTACTGTTCAGTATTGCCCTTCAGATTTGTTTACCTGACGTGCTGCAGACCATTTGAGCAAGTGCGAATGTCAGTAGCAAGCACAAAAACCTATTGTGCAATTTGACGATTGGTGTTTTATGTACTAAAATGAAAAGGATTTTGTTTGCTTTGAAATATTATCGCAGAAGAGAATGATAATGTCACTGTGTCTTGTCAGCAATTGTCAAGACATGCTTCTCTTCAGTAGCATTTTATATACTGAAACGGAAGTTAAATCATGCTAATTTTACAATTATTGGAAGTAACAATACACAGTTGTTGTTGTGCAAAAACAAACTTTTTCGCTCAACAAACTGAATGTAGACTTGGTTACGACTTTCAGTTCTGGGGCCCAGGGATCTCTTCCACGAAGATGCGCGAGTATGAGTTCCATCCGGTGTGTGCATTAGCATTTCCGAAGCCACGGCAGTTACCAACCCAGAATCCCACGGGAACCCTGCCCTTGGGTATATTCTGGCAGTGACCCTCGATGTGCCGGTGACGATGGAGGTTTTTGTTACTTCCTGTTGACATGTACACCACTCCATCAATAGGCATAGGGCCGCTACACTCGGCGCCGTTGAATGTGAAGTACCACCGCTTACAGCAACTGTTACAGCCAGAGATCCGAAGAGTCCCGTCCCAGTAGACGTGTAAGGTGGTGTCGCTGTGGTTCTTGGTGAACAAACAGTCCTGTTTGAAGAATTGTAAGATTAGGTGCAACATATGTGGCACAGATGGACTTTTCAGTTAAACCCTGAAAATTAAGAGTAGTCTATTTGTGGAGTTCCTTGATCTGAAAATGCTCAGTAGCGTTATCGATTGTTGGATTTCTATACTAAAATTACTGTGCCAAAACTAATCAAATGATATTTACAATACTTTCCTGCGACTTTAACGTGAGGTCAGAAATAAATCCGCAATCTTGGACTTTCTCTGTGAAGTCATGGAGTTATATAAAGCTAGTGTTCAAGAACTTATTTTAAAAGCTTACGAAATATATAAACACGAGAATAACACAGAATGTATATTGTTATACATGTCATTATGGCCACTAGGGCAGTCTTGTTTTAATAATTGTAGGATTAGGAATAACACACAGTCGTTTCATAGTAACCATATAAGTCAGAGTAGGTTAACTGTGGAGTTCCATGGAATGAAAATTATCAGTTTGGGTTATCGACAGTTGGTTTACTAAGTCAAAACTAATCAAATTAATTAACACAATGTTAATATGATGTAACGTAACGGCTTAATAAGTCTGCAGTCGTCTTGGATATTTTTCATTACATATCATGCAGTTATAGATAATTATAAAGTGTTATTCATTTTGTCAGAAAAAGAAACAAGTTATTCCCAAAATGGTTCCCATGTAAACATCTCAGAAATATCAAGGCGATGACTAACTTTAAACTACTGACATACTGAAGACATGTAGAATAATCTAAAAATAGTAATGGAGGTTTTGACGTGATATCTGGCAGGTTGTTTATTCATCAAACAAAGAATATGCCACGACGTTTTTAAATCGAAGGAAGTCAACGAAGAATGTGCAAGGTTTCCCCGTTATTTTAACGTGTTTACCCTGAAAAGCATAATGCCCAAAGTAGTCTGAAGGCGCAAACTACAAACTTCACCGATCACCATAGACAATTCGATTGATACTATTTGCATTTGATCATGAGTGCTGCGCTTATCAATTAATAACTGACTATTAGTATACTCTAACAAGGTATGATTTTAAATAACCATTTCTCAAGATGATCTCAGACCCACATTAAGATTGTCCATTTCATTTATGTTTAAATTAACGATGACAATGGTAGTTTTAACAGTTTTGGGGGGTATGGCCAAAATATTACCAGTGATATAAATGACTGTACTTACCAAGAAAATAATGGTCACTTTGGCCAAATATATGGTTTAATTGAACAATATGTTAGGGTATAATTGAGCTGGGATAATTATAAGGAAATAGTCATTTTAACCACTCACTTTTTAGAGCGTATATCTCTACTGGGGGTAAGCTGATGATCAGTTACTGACTTGCCTTTTATTTCGGCAACATCATAGTTTTAATTCTGAGATGGTAATTGAGAAACACAGAATTTGTTAGCAAGTTCTGTGGGAAAAGTTGCAAAATTTGGGGTAAAACTTTTTAGAATGGTGTGGACACCTCGCGGTGCATACACCAGTCTGAAAAGAAATTTAAAAACTAATATTTCGAAACTAGTCTTCACTAGCTTCTCAGACAATACTCAGAAAATCAAACACGCATTACTTGAATTGTTTTTTACTCACCTTGATCTTCCCATAGTCTCTACCATCATCGATGTCCTTCCACGCACATTCTTTCCAATTGACGAGGGGCATCTGACCGGGAGGACCCCGGGTACTAGTAATTCCTGGTTTGCCTCGGGGACCCTGAGGCCCAGCTTTTCCTTGGGGTCCCACGGGTCCCTGTAGACCGATAGGTCCCCTTGTACCCTTGGGACCTGTGGCTCCGTCCATTCCTTTGATTCCGTCTCGTCCGTCCCGTCCATCCCGTCCCGGGGAGCCTGGGTCACCAGGTTTGCCTGGAAGTCCTGGTACCCCGGCGGTGTTGCTAACAATTGGTTGACAAGACTAAAACAGAACAGCAAATTCACACTTGACAGTTATATTTATGTTGGCAATAACTACAAATTTGCTAAATAATTTATAAAATTGTTAAGCCATAAAGTGTCATGGGATCTGACATGCCTTTTGTTTTTTTTATTCAAAAATACCAAACATTTCTACTCGATATTTGCGGTAAGAAAGGAGGTCTCAACTTTGGACCTGGGTAGTAATTGAGGTTTTGAGGTCCACTACCTAACTAAACCCCTTTTTCAATCCCTCGAATGCAAAGATTGTGTAAAATATCTTGGAAAGCCAATTGAAAAACATTTTTGTAAAATTTCCACATAGACTGCATAGTTCTGAAGATTAGTAAGCCAGTTTTAGTTATTATCAAACTCAGCCACTTCGCACTGATGCACACTTTATTGAACACATATCGATCTCTGATACACCCATATCTCACTTATGGTCTACCTACTCGGGAAAGGCCTCTCAGACACACCTAAACAAACTCCTCATTTTGTAGAAACGAAAACTTATTAATTTATTTTGCTGATAAAAACGAACATGCTATTCCACTATTTGTTAAAGCGGATATTATGCCTACCTAAATTCTTTATTGTGAATCAGTATCTAATTTAATTGACAATTATCCCTCGAAGTGCAGGTGACTAGTGGTGGATATTTACCGATATTTATCTATTGCTAGGCACCGACACTGAGGGGGATAATTATTTTAGTATTAACCAAACGGGAGAATAACACTTTCAAAAATAATTTATTTCCAATGTTTGCAACAAGAAAAACCCTCAGTCTTACGCATGTTTATCTCGCGCAAACGAGCTCGTTTCATGCATGAGTGAATAGCGCAGGATATTCCGTGTTTGATGAACCAATCGGAGCGCGCGAAAAGTGCTATTCACCTGTTTAATTAATACTAATACTCGATTAATAATGTATGATGTAATCAACAAATTAGCACCTTCCAATAGTCTGAACCTATTTACTATGATGAAAGTATAAAACCTGTGGAATGTAAACAGATCCTAGCTATTGTCTACTGTTCTCAGATCGAAAAAATTCCAGTGCGAGTCATTAACCCTCGAACGTCCAGGGGAGGGGTCGAATTGACCCCTCCCCCCGCGTTTTTCCAACCCCAAACTGGAAACTTTAAAGCAATCAAAATGAAACTTGTAGTAACTGTAGTCTGATAATGAACACATCTTTTGACGTCAATTGGATGACGTTATCGCTTATAATTTATGCAAAATTGATTATGCAAATTTAGATACAAATCAAAAACCGGAGAGAATATTTTATTACTGAGCAGTATTCCTTTGATACGCCCTCCAAGGAAATATATAACTGAGTGTGCTTCTATAAACATTTTTAAACGTAAACTTCGAAACTACCTTTTCAAAATCTCTTTTTAGTTTTTAAGTTATGACTTTATCCCATTAAACTGTTAGCGTTAACTATTTTACAATTCCCAGCAATTGAATATATCTTTAGATTATACAGTTGGAGTTTTCAAGAATTCTTAAACTTTTGTACTGATATTGTAATTGATTTTGCAAAACCTCACTGGGGAGAAATCAATCAAGTATTGTATTGTATTGTATTGCATTGCATTGTATTGTATTGTATTGCATTGCATTGTATTGTATTGTATTGCAATGCATTGTATTGTATTGTATTGCAATGCATTGTATTGTATTGTATTGTATTGTACTATATTGTATTGCATTGCATTGCATTGTATTTGATTGCAGTGCATTGTATTGTATTGTATTGTATCGTATCGTATTGTATTGTATTGTATTGTATTAACACTGGGAAACTAGTTTTGAATTTTGTATTGTATTATCCAACTTCAGTCCGTAGAGTACAAAAAATCCATATTTAGGCCTGGAACGAGTACAAATATCCCACCGTATTACATATTTTCGAACTGATTTTTAGTTATTTGATTTGTACTCCAGGAAACTGGTTTTTCAGAATTGTAATGATGCATTTGTAGCCCTCTGGGCTCGTCCAATACCACACGACTCGTACAAATATCTGGCCATGCTCCATACTTAACCGTCTAATACATAAATTGCTTGTTAAAAGTTTTCAAAATGAAGATACATAATTATATTGGTTCAGTATATAGTTCAATATATATATTAGATAGAATTAAACACGTCCAAATCAACACGTACACCTTCAACTGACACATGATCATTCTTAAGTTACCTTCCAGCTTCAACCAATGATATATATATATATTATCTAGTCAAGCCTGCCTCTCTTCTTCAACTAAACTTTCTTTCCTCTTTCCTTATATTAATCATCAACCCGGCTTGAGTGGCTTTCCTACCACCTGAATAAAATACATATAATGCACCACCTCACACCGTTTTTAAGGTGCCAGTTACCACACAACTCGTCATCAGACCACCTCAAACCTCTTATTAAGTACACAATTAACCCACTGCCTCAAGTTTTGTACGGACGGAGTACCGATATCACACAGACCACCATTTCAAACAACCTACAGAGAAAGATAAACTTTACAACAAATCATCAAGAATCTCTTAAGGAAGAGAGGTGGTCACGCAACGCACTTACTGATTTCTCTTGAGGGGATCGGGTGGTTACACTAACCATTACCTCAAATTTCCTAGATTGTAAGGGTGGTCACACAACGCACTACCTCAAAAATTATTGCAACGCACTACCTTAAATTTTCTAGACAGATGGGATGGCCACGTAACTCACCACCTTAAACTTCCTTAGGAGAAGGGATGGTCACGCAAGCAACTACCACAAATCTTTTCAAATACCATTAGAAAAGTGCTTGCAAACCTAATCAGAAGTCTGAGCTTGTCCTGAAGGTGCTACAAAGGTACGGTAGCTATTTAAAAATTTGGGATTTTAAAGATATTTTGTGTAATTAGCTCTTGAAGTGACTTTTCGATCGCAAATCATTCAAATTTGATACATAAACAAGCAACACCGATTATAAAGTTATGGCAGCCAAACCATCAAAAAGCACCAAATAACTATTGCAGTGCCTACCTTGTGGATGATAAATGTCTTTGACACAGAATTTCAAAGCTGTAATGTCGACTTAGTCAAACGTTTTCTCTTTTTCATCAAACCACTTGCCAAATGACTTGCCAAAATTACGAGTTTAGTAACACAGATTCGAGGTCCATAGCTCGACGATATCGGCTAAATTTCTCCATACAACACCATACGGATCTCAATATAAATAATGCCTCCCTTATTAGGCAGTTGGCAATATGAAATACAGCCTAACAAACTTTTCATAAAACCAGGACAATTTCCCGTTTCTTCAGCTACAATTGAATATGCAATGTCATGGATTCAAATAAATTTCAACTCAAAGGATTTGTTTTCACTTAAGTTGCAGATAGTAAAAAGAAAAACTGCATGTACACAGATATAAAAGACAAACCTAACTGGCAGCCGTAAATACGCGCCTAATATTGAACAGATTAGCCGATTCTTTCAAATATTAGTTTAGCATCATTGTATTTCATTAATCTGATTACTTTTATTTGTATCATGATCATTGATTGCAAATTGGTTTAAAATTTGATAAATTAAAAGTACAATAATTTTCGATCTCGAAGAAAAGTACGTATTGCTTATAAGATTTATGATATAGTGACAGAAATATATTCTAATTTTTCTTCATTTAGTTAATTTTTTTTGTTACAAGTTTACATTGCCTATAAATGAAGACAACGAAACGCGTTGGAAATGCGGGAGGCTACAATAACGATAAATAAACATTATGTTTCAGATAAACAGGCCCGTAGCCAGGGTTTTTGCGGGGAGGTGCGACCAAAGAAGCTGGTCCGGGGACACGCTCCCTCGAAAGATTTTGCAAAGTGATTGCGTGAAAATACATTTCCTGCGTTTTGGGGAGTTGTGCTACTAACAGGTAGGATGACAGAAATAATAATGAGAGAAAGGTTACACTTTTATCACTTTTACAGGTTACAATATGAAACGGAAATACTTATGGTTCCGCGTCTATTTTATCAATAAAACACTTAAATTGATATTTTCAAGTTATCTCTGTTTCTAAATATGACAGCAAAAGATTATGCATTTTCACGTGAAACTAATGTTTTTCGTAATTAAGCCTTTTAGTTTCTGTAGTTTGAGCTAACGTCATTGCAATGATTTAGTAAGCTCGATTCTATTTCCCTAAAGTTTCTTCCTAGTCGTTCTGGGGCCCTACGTCCGACATTGTTACACAGGATTTTCTAATGTCTAACGTCTGTCGATGTTGCTTTGGATTTCCTATTTAACGTCTGTCGTTGTTTCTTCGGATTTCTTAATGTCTGACGTTGTTGCACAGGGTATTCTAATGTTTAGTATCTGTTGATATCGCATAAAATTTCCCGATTTTTAAAGTTTGTTGTTGTTGCATAGGATTAGTACTATAGTTGAAACTCTGTCCTGGTTGTGAATGAATTGTTAATGTTTAACGTCTGTCGTTGTTGTATTGGATTTCCTAATGTTTAGTGTCTGTTGTTTTTGTAGATGATTTCCTGTCATTTTTTAATGGGGTTTTCTAATGTTTAATGTCTTTCGTTGTTGCATAGGTTTTCCTAATGTTTGCTGTCTGTCGTTGTTGTTTAGGATTTCTCAACGTTTAACACGTGACGTTGTTACATAGTATTAACGTCTGACACTGTTACATCGGATTTCCTGTTTCATATCTGTTGTTGTTGCACTGGATTTTCTAATGTTTAACGTCTGTCGTTGTTTCACAGGCTTTCCTAATGTTTGAGATATGTTGTTATTGTATAGACGTTCTCTTAATGTTTAAAGTATGTCGTTGTTGCAATGGATTTCCTTGTGTTCAACATCTGTATAGTTGTTACAAAGGCTTTTCTGACGTTTAAAGTTTTGTTGTGGTTGCAATGGGTTTCCTAATGTCTAACCTTTGTTGTTGTTGCATACGTAGGATTGTTTCAAAACGTCTGTCATTGTTGCGAAGGTTTTCCTAATAATTAACATCCGTCGTTGTTGCAAAGGTTTCCCTAATGTTAAAAGTCTGGCGTGGTTGTTTAGGATTTCCTAATGTTTAATGTGTACCGTCACGTCGTTACTTGGTATTTCCTAATGTTTAATGTCTATCGTTGTTGCATTAGATTTCCTAATGTTTTTAAAACGTCTGTCGTTGTCATAAAAGCTTTTTTTAGTATTGAAAGTTCTCGTTATTGCTTTGAATTTTCTAACGTTTAGGGTTTGTTATTGTTGTTGTATTTGATTTCCTTATGTTTAAATTAAAGTTTGTTGTTGTTGCATAGGAATTCCTGCTTATTTTAGAAGTCTGTCGTTGTTGTATTTGATTTCCTAATGTTAAGCGTCGGTTGTTGTTGCATGGGATTTCCTAAAATATAAAATTAAGTCTTACGATATTGTATTGGATTTCCTAATGCTGTCTTGGTTTCTTAGCATTTCCTGGTGTTTAACATCTTTCGTTGTTGCATAGGCTTTCCTAACGTTAAGTTTGTCGTTGTTGTATAGGATATCCCAATGGTTAAAATCTGTAGTTGTTACATAGAGTTACATATGGTTGTAATATTTGCTGTTGGTACAAAGGCTTTTCTTTTGTTTGAAGACTCTCTTTAACGTTGTTGCAAAGGACTTCCTAATTTTTAATGTTTGTTGTTGTTGCATAGGATTTACTAATTCTAAAGGTCTGTCGTTGTTGCATAGGTTTTCCTAATGTTAACTCTATCTAGCCCAGGCATTTTGGAGGACAAAAAAGGGTTGTCAAATGAGTGCCCAATAAATTTTAGGAAAAGTCACCCAATAACGTTGCCGAATCTACAAAGAATGGCGAGCTGCAGTTGTTTGAAAGTTCTAACGTTTGTCGTTGTCGCATAGGATTACTAATGTTAAACGTCTGTCGTTGTTGTACAGGTTTCCCTAATTTTTTAATGTCTGTAGTTGTTGTATTGGATTGTTTAACGTTTAACGTCTAACGTGTGACGTTGTTACATATTATTTCCTAATGTTTAACGTCTTTTGCTGTTACAATATAGGCTTTCCTAATGTTGAAAGCCTGTCGTTGTTGTATAGGATTTCCTAATGTTTGTTATGCTAACTTCAGGCGTAGTAGTCGCTTTTACGTAACTGATCTTGATTTCGGCTCTGCTCAAAACGCCGCACTGTGCGGCGCCCTTTGAATTATGATTAGATAGATGGCATTAAGTCGATAAAACATAAAAAAGTATCTTTATTACTGACTGCTACATACAGAATGTGCTTTTACGTTCAGACGGATATGCAAACTCTTTTCTACCATCTTCTAAATTAAACTTCCACAGATAATCTCGGATATCTGAAACGTTTGTGTCTCTTAATGTTGAGTATCAGACAAAGATGCCAGCAAAGGCATCGAATCGAGTGTCTTTCAAACAAAAAGGCGATGGATGTTCTAAACCAAATACTTGTTTTGTTTTAAGAAAGAAGGGAAACAAATATAGAAAAAGAAGAACTTACATTTGATTTCGGGCTCACGCCGGAAGTGTCGTGTGTGAATAAAACGACAAGAAGTCCCCAAAACAGCAGTTTTCTGAACATCCCGGATGTAGACTTCGTCGTTACACTGGCTGCCAAACAATCCAAAGTTACAATTACAAAATATTAGGAGATGTTGTTCTTTAGTTGCGTTCTAAATAGAGGATGTCAGAACCCAAAGTAAACGAATCCGAAATCACTCGACTCACCTCAACTATTCAGTCCTCTCTGATGCTCCGTAGCGCTTTAACAACTTGAAAATTGGTCTGCATATTTGCTTTTTAGAATCTTGTGAGCTCAAGTGTCCTGCATAGTTTAGATCTTGCTGATAAACAGTGCATTACATTCTTATTAAAACCCAGCCTTTAAAGGCCCTAAAACGTCTTTTAAAGTTACTCCCAGAGACTGATCATTCATCGTGTGACAGAATTTACTAATCACAGTGAAGGAATTTTGATGCATACTTTTGATAAAATGTTTCACAACCTTGAGAAACCAAAGGACCAAATTCCAGTTTTAAAAATAAATGTTCGCTTGAACTCGTATTTTTGCGACTCAAAAAGTAAACTGGATAGCTGGAGGAACTCCACAAGAAGTTTTATGATAATACAAGTAGACTTCCTTGTTTACAGCTCAAGAAAATGCTCACTGGTTTTGCCCGTGGACATTGTTTTGTGACGAGTCCGTGGATAGTCTTTCAATCATCTCGAAATGAGGTTAATCTATGTCAAAGATACTTTTTCAGATACACTGAGACTTTATTTCACATCTAATAGAAATGTCTGGTCGCACCCGTTCGCACATCCTACCGTTTTTTTTTTGCTTTTCTGCATGTTAAGATTACGTGTCTGACCTTTATTTTGGACGCATCGGGTTCACTCAGTTTCATCAAGGTCGGCGAGTAATCTCAAAAACTTTAATTGTATGTTGAAATAGTTTTACAAAACCAAGAGCTACAAGACAAAGTATAATTTAACTCATCTCAAATTAAGTTCTTGAAATCGCTAGCGAAGTCTTATTTAATTTACTTGGTCAATTGATTTTAAATGAATCAAAAGGCTGGAATGAAACACAATGATGCATATGGTATTTGCCGATTCACTAGGCCGCCTATTTGCTCGGTAAGTTAGAAAGTCTCACAGGAATCTTCCTTTTATTTATTCACTATTATTAAAACTTTACAACTAAGGCCCTGTTTATATGGAGAGAAGTTCTCCCGGGTAGAAGGGTCACCCGCCTACCCGAACTACCCTGGGCGAGCCAACTTTTCCTACATTTCTTTATAAAACGCATCGAACCGTTTACATGAGAAACACAGACTTGGCTCGGCTAGAAGGGTGACCCGCCT
>JANRMR010187140.1:0-11039 GCA_025434825.1 Bergia sp. 'catenularis'
AGAGAGAGAGAGAGAGAGACTGCTTACACCTATGTGCCGTTAACAGTGCTGGGCTTATCGTGGCCGTATCCTTTTTAGCTCAAACCCAGCCCTTATTACTGTTGCCAAGCTAGGCATAACATACCTAGGCCACCTGCGTGTCGTTAACACTGCGGGGCTTGTTGTGAGCAAACTGTGCTGTTACTGTTTCCTACTCAGTTCTTATCCAGGCTTATAGCTGTTGCCAAGTTAAATGGCGTACCTTGGTCACAGGTGTGTCACTAACATTTCTTGGCTTGTCGTGAGCAAACTGTGCTGTTGTTCTCTCAAATTCAGCTCTAACCCGGGCTTATCACTGTTGCCAGGTTACATGGCTTACCTAGGTCACGTGTATTTCCATGTGGCTCATCACCATCCAGTTCTTCTCGTGTTCTGCCAGTTGCTTATGGACGGCAGGCGAAACCAGTTAGACGATTTTAATGACTCGCTTAATGCTGAAGGTACTGTAGTTTCTTACCATAATACAGACGCTTGTGGATAAACATTGTGCAACACGAGAAAACACCACCCACAACACAACACAACACTAAACAAAAGAGTTCAGTATTTTATGAATAAAGCACTTTCTTGGTAGTGTGAAGAATTAGTTAATCCTAAATGATAATATAATAATCTGCCCACTACAATATTTTTCCTTAAAGATTATTTTATGACAATGACAATGACAATGAAAATAGTTTATTCGTACATATCTTTACAAGAAAAATACAGTACTTAGAGAACATAGAAATATAGTTGAAATATTTATATCTAAATTAGTACTTTATTTTAGAGACAATTGGCCATAATTTTATGCACTGCTAGCTGTAATAACTGTAAATTAAACTACACAGCCAGCAGGCTAGAAGAATTTGCATGGATAAATTGGTCAACTTAACTTTTAAGGCTATTTGATATAGTAACCTTACAAACTGTGTTAGATGCTTGCTTTTATAAACACAACGTGTCAGGCAACGCAACGCAATGCAACACAGCGCAATATAACGCGACACACTACTACTCCACAAAACACTGCAATTATTTGTCATTTTGGATATTTCTTCCCTAGATTTGGGTAAAGATTTGTAGAAATGCGCACCATTATTGCCATGAATTTAAAAAGTTACTTGTGCGATAAAAGCAAAACGGTGAGTGAGTTTGGCAAGGCTTAAATCTACGGTAATAACATTCTGTTCAAACATCTCTGTTTTTCATCTTAAATTTGTCGAGCGGAAAAGGAATCGCGAGATACGGCACAGTGTGCGAATGAAGGGTAAAGTTAAAAAGTGGAAAGAAGAAGGAATGAATATGTGCAAAAATATGTTGAAACATGTTTTGTCCTGAACTGACATATACTCAATTTGCCCACTCCCTGCAGAGAGTTTTTGGTCAAGGGAGGGACCGAGAGATCAGATGACGAGGAAGAGGCCAAATACTGAATTAGGAACACGATTAAGAGACGGTGAGGCTTCAATCTAGCTTAGAACTGAGAAAACCAGCTGATGGAATAGCTTAAGGGGCACGTGTGTTAACTGCATGTCTGACTGTTCGCTGTTGAAAAGAAGACGAACCAGTCCCATCCTGTTTCACAGTTGTGTTCGCCAATGAATGGCATGCATAGACAATGTTTGTTTCGTTCAAATTTCAGTCCCTGCTTTGTGAGACAGATGATAGTAACGACAAAGTAGGATTTCACTTTCATTTCCTTAAAATAAATGGGCATTTGTGAATGGACCGCGAACGCCTTCTGTCATGCTAAGTGATTGCTCTGGTGATTGCATAAACCTAGCATTTGTACATCAGTTTACTGACGATTGCATTGTGCTTTGAAGTTATCAAAATCCCCCGATTGTTCAAAAGTTGAAAATAAAAATTTTGGATCCTATAAATCGTTTTTAATGTGCGGTGCAGATGTTCTCAAATTATATGAAATTAATGATCAGCACAATTAGAAACGCAAATTCTCAAACCTGATTGGCTGACAAACAGTAGGAAGCTATTGAACCAAACACGCCGAATGGTGACCGGGCGTATTTTTGCGCGTGTATCTGACATGTCAACAAATTTTCGAGCCCGACTGTTGGAACCGAATGCTAAAATCTTTTTTTTTTCTTGCCTATTTTGCTTTGCCTAGACAAATATTTAGTTCTTGACTTTCTTTTTCCCAATTTTGGTGTTTTTGGACTGCAAAATTAACAAAAAAACAGCGTACTGGAGAATTTTTTGAGAAACTTTGACAATGAAAGCAGGATTTTGGACTTGTGATCGCCATGTCCGTTGACGATGGTCAAACTACAAACACGAAAATACGAGCGCCCTGTTTCTTAATTACTAGCTTTAAGTGCTTAACTGTTTGTTGAAGATAATAAAATGATTATTATTTTAGTAATCAGCTGTAGTTTATTTTTTCAGAAATCTTTTTACGGTCTATATACTTTAGTGGAATCGAGCTGTGATTCTTGAACGATTCAGTTATATCTCGCATAGTTTGTTAATTTCAACTGGATTCAAAACGTAATATTCAAATCTAATGGTTTCTTTCGAGAATCCGTGTGAGCGAGTTCCGAAAGCAAATTTGATAAGCTATATTGTCAGTTTGTAGAAATTGTTTAAAATTTTCATTTTGTTGGGGGCATCTTTGATACAGGAGCCTCGTACATGCAGGATGTGTCTTCCTCGCTTCACAAGAGAGAGCGCATGTCTCAACGTGGATACAACCGCTGGTTTCTGGCATGGACTATAATGAAGAACCCTGGGCTCATTTCACTAAGATCTAAAGGCAGGAGTGCTTCCAAGCCCGTTTATCAGGTTAATCCCACCGATTACGAGGATGACCAAATGCTTATTCCTTGAACATCGTATCAGCCTTCCGCGGACAAGTTTGAAAGAAAATGGCGAAACACTTTGCTCATCTATAAAGAATAGTAAATATATGAAGCACGTTTTCTACAGAAGTACGTTCAATACATTTGACATTAAAAGACATCACTGTTTTTCATTAATATAATGCGTCTAGCAAATCTTAACCCCGAAGTTTTACGGGAAAGGGAGGCAAGGTAGATGTCTGTCATTTGACCAGGATTTGCTTCCCGAGAATCGGGTATTTGACCTAGAAATCCAATCCAATGGTGGGGCGATTTGTATGTGCAAAGTAGGAGACTAAGTCCGAGTTAGTCACTGCAAGAGGCACGTTATTCGCGGTGTCGCTTAACTCGTCAAAACTTTATTTGTTGTACCGGCACGTCATTCACGAGGTTGCTCAGTCTGACGGGAACTTTTTAATTGTAAATAACAGATACAGTAAAGACCCTTTAGCTTGTTTTATCAACAGCGTTTCTGCGACTACGTTCTTTGATCGATACTTTGCTAGATTTATCATGTAATCATGGGTTGCTTTAAGCATTTAACAGTTTTGAACAATTCTGACTAGCTCCAGTTTGTATTACTGTAATTTCAGTTCTTTGGGTAATTGTAGCTCATTAAAATACATGTTCATCAGTCCACTGATGATTATGTTCGATTATGGAGGCGTTTTAAATATTAACTTGGTAGAAATTTGTTGTTTTCTGTTGCAAATCCATAAATCTGATTGGTTCTCTATAAGTTGTATATTCGTTGATATGCAACAACACGCGGTTAATAACGATTTTAAGTTAATCATACATTCAACTGATTGTAATAGAGTGAATTCATTTTCTTTGTGAATGTTTTACGGTACTGAGTGCCTACTAAAAGAAATACTGGCTATCGATTTGTATGAGCGAGTCACTCGCGTGAAACATATAACATACTGTACAGATAGACGCTGTTAGCGGTGGGAGTTTTGTTACATACTAATATCTCGAAGAAGTACGGGATAATTTTTTTGTTGTTTCCTGTTTAAAAAATTACTTAATGCTGCTATTTTTTTCATTTTGCTAAATTTTTGGCCGCTATGTGAAGCCTATACTGCATGTTGCGGCAGTTTCCAAATTTCGATTTTCAAGAAAACCACTGGACATTTTTGCCTCGGCAGATGCGGGTATGTAACGTCATAATTTGTGTAACATATCAATTGAGACTTCACTCGGTAGCCGTACACAGTGCTGTTTATCAGAGATAACAACATCACTACCTTTGTCAGGTTTTTTGTCATTGACTTTTTGTTTGCCTTTGAATTTTTTTCGTCCGGAAACTGCTTGCAGGATTTTTAAAAAAGAAATCATTTCCCCGATCCCTCCGTCCCAAGGTTATCCAAAATACTTGTCTTATGACCTAAACGACTACAGGAGCGGGAAATCCGTATAATATTCCGATTTATCGAATAAAGGACTTCAGTTCAAACGCACGGTTACTTGATACACTACACCACCACAGCGCATGTACAATTTCGTAGAAAATCGCGAAGTCGTGGGAAATTATTTCCTTGGGTATTGTGGGATGACAAAATAAGCTTCAACAGAACCTTGAAAAAGCCTTGATCGATTGTATTAGGAAAAGGCAATTATCTACAGAAAGCCACGGCCAAAGGAACAATAAATGGGCACGAAGTCCTTTCAATAAGCAACAGTTATTATCGACCAAGGCGCTCTGTACATCATTTAAAATAATAAACCTTAATTAGTCAAACTTTGTATTCACATTCTTTCGGAAAAAAAATTGCTTTCATTAATTCTCTTAGCAAGTAGATTAACATCAGTATATATATGATAATATATTAAAAATATAAAATATATTTTAATTTGCACATTTTACAGTTTTAAGGGTGACATACGTCTATTTCAAAAGTTTTAGTAAACATTGTAATTAAATGGATATTTTACCATAGTTTAATTAAAGCTATCCGTTTCCATTCTATTGCTCATAATTTAAGAATATTTCCAACTGCTATTTAATCTTAATTTAGGTGTCTATAGCAGCACTGTAAAACAGGGCCGGCGGTAGGGCCCCCACAGATCGAATAGTGACTTTGCAAGTGCCGAAGGCGCGAGCTTTTTAGGGGGTCCAGGGGCAGGCTACCCTGTTAATTCTTAAATAATTTCGTTTTCTAGAATGCCATTCCTGCCTTCTGAAAGAATTATTCACTAAGAACGACACTGCGTGAAAGTCGGAGGGGCACGCCTCCCCCCCCCCACTCCCCCTCCCCCCTTCCCTGCTCAGCCGGCCCTGTTCAACCGAGCGAAGTATAGATCTGCCAATATTGCACCATGAAAAAAACACAATCAATTGCTACTGAAACGATAGTACTTGCTGACAAACGACCAGACAAACAGAGTTACTTCATGAGTTTTAATATATAGTGGTTGCTATGAAAACCGACACATTTCCAGGTCTTAGTGATCACTACCCGTATTTGTATTAATTATTTTGAGCCCCCATACTACTTTCTTGTAATAATTTTTACGTTTAGGGAGAATGAAAACGAGCTGCAGTTACGGAAACGGTGAGTTCCGCGTCAGCCTGCGGACCAATCCAAACTTATCTCACTTAAAAATAACCTATTATATTTTTATATTATGTGCCACATCTCATCTATCGCCTTATTCACGCTTAATAGCAATTTTTGTGCTTTTATCAATTCCCAAGAAATTCATAGGCATCCTCTTGGTGGCCTGTTCTTGATGTAGGGCTTGTCTCTGTAAAAAAGCACAGTTTTAATGTGTTGGTTGAAAGCATAACAACCACATTTTTCACAGAAAGCTGTTAAGTGAATATAGGATCACTTCATATACATGTACTTTGATCGGGAAGTGAAGCAGTACTTTATAATGACAAGTAACTAACAACTAATCTGGATCAACTGATATTCTAGACAATTGTTGAAAACTGAAAAACTACAGTCTATACTGGTTTTTTTTTTTAAATCGTAGGAAGTTGAGGAGGAGGGGGGGGTGGTTTTTGCAAGGACGTAGCCAGGCGAGGGTTCCTGGATGTGCCCCCCCCCCCCCTCCAGTTTGAAGCACCTTTTTAGAAGATATCCTAAATCAGAGCCCTGATAAACTCACTCTTTTGACACCTGGCTATACCCCTGTTTTGCAGTTATGGACATGTGCCCCTAGATGTGCAATGCAGTGGAAGATTCAATCTGACCTTTCATTATGAAAAGGGGAGGGACCAAAAAGTAAAAAATAAATTAATATCAAACAAATGAAATAGAGGAATGCACTGTTGCTTTCCAGAATTTAAAGCTTGCACATAAATTTCCTATCTGTTCATGCTAACATTTTTGTAACTATACAGTACAACTTACCACTGACGTTCTTGCGAATAATTTTCATTTCAAGTTCAATACCTCATTTTTTTGCTGAGATTTTTAATTTGTGAAAAACTCGCACGGCCCACAGAAGTAAGGACTTTGGTATGGCTTAGGACCTAGTAAATACGCAAACTCCGAAGTCCATGTATGGAGTGTATGAAATATACTAACGTTAAATCAAAAATACAAGGTATAAAGAAGGAAGCTTAGGGAGCAGTCATTATTTATGGGGAGTGAAGGGCTGGAAAACTTTCAAAATTGGGCACGCAAAAGTACCATTTTTGCTACTCACAATTCATATATACATAATTATATACAAACTGAAAAAAATGGAAATATATTATTTTTAAAAGTGCTATTCACCTGTTTGGTTAGTACTAAAATTCGCGCCTCGGTAAATATCCACCACCAGTCACCTCCACTTCGGGGAATAATTGTCAAATATATAGTGGGTATATTGCAGTAATAGTATGCTAATTGCTTTCTACTAAATTGGTACAGTAATTTAGAAATGTTTACTGTGATAATGCAAAAAAGTTACTGCGTAAATATTTTATATGGAAATTTTTCAAGTCAGTATGGCGTCCATATGGAACTAAACTACGAGAGGGTGAATTTGGAGCAACACATGTTCAATATATATCAATCGGAAGCCATTTACAGGGGCTTTTCTTTTGCAAGATGAACGCATTGTTTGGCGCCATGATACAACCACCAATTTACCATTCAATTTATAAACCTGAGGAAACTGCTTAATACTAGCAATACTCTTGAAAACATTGAAAACAAATTGAATAATTATGTAAAAGCTATAGCCAGGAATGGCGCAGGGTGAATGCTTCATTGAAGAAAGGATGCAAACGGCAGAAGGTGTGCCTTTCTAGGGGGATCCGGGGGCATATTCCCCCGGAAAAATTATGAATAATTAGACATCTAAAATCGTCGGAAATGCTTCTAAAATTGCGAATCGTGCTAAAAAATCAATAAACCAAACCCAAGAAATTGCGACTCTTCCCAAAATCTATGCCCAGAAAATTGCAGCCCTTCCCTGAAAGGTGCCTCAAAAATTGTGACCCCAGTCCCCCCATATTTGCCCTCCCCCCCTAATAAACAGTAACGGCTTCCTTAGTTTGCAGAAAAAAGAAGACGGATTAAAACTATTACCAGGTAAACATTTTGATTTAATTTGGTTTGTCTTTTCAATAGCACTGTACACTTTTCTTTTGTATGCCATTAGGCATATAGCAAAACGGAATTAATATAGCACGAATTGCCCTCGCTGCGTATTCCCTTTACAGCCGTAACAGCTATTTCACACAATATGAATATGAAAGATTAGATCGAGGAAAAAGATCAAAAGCTAAAACTGTCGAACGATTTTGCCGGAAAACTCTTTATTAAATATAATTTAAACTTCCCGCGGATGCAATAAAAACACCGCTGTTTTTAAGTGAATAAATCGCCGGCGTACGTGTCACGCACTTGTGAGTTTAGCTCTTGTGTCACGTACGTGTGAGTCTAGTTCTTACGTCACGCATGTGTGAAGCCACTTCTCACGTCACGCACGTATTAGTCACATCCGTCAACTTCGCTCCCAAGGCTCTCTCCTCTTGCGATTCTTTTTCCAGGTTTTGTACAAACCAGTCACGTAACTTTCTGTTGCGTTTGATGAATGGGACTGACTTTCACTTTGTTGTTGTTGTACGGAGTTCCTGTTGTGATCAAATAGCACATGTACACTAGGAATGGATTCGAACATGAACTTCAGTAGCTCGTGAGTATCGTCATTCGTGATCATCGATATCAGTCGTTTTCACTTTCAGTTTCATCGCAGAAGTAAGCTTTAGTAAACAGTAGTCAATTTAACACTTTGAATATACCTTATCACGGATGTTTCTAACTTTTGACCTTCGGCTTAAATCCAAAATCCATGCATTGATACTTGTTGAGAGCACCCCAAAATTAGCAATAGAAGGAAATGTCTCACGTGGATTCGAACATATGGCAAAGTAAAAATCGGGCTTTTTTAAAGACGTTTCACGTGATTTGTAAGACGGACGTTATGCAAATCTTGCCTACCGGAAAATAAGAGTTGCGTGCAGCTATACGAATGGCTTAAAAACAACTTGATATATCTTTAACTCTATACATATATGATACAATGTAGCACACTGAAAACGTGGACTTAAGGTTCTCTTTCATCAAATATGATGGTTTTTACATGTAGGTTTAAGCCGAATATCAAAAGTTAGGAAAACCGTGACAATTAAACTCCGATGATAAGGGCAAATAATCGTACAACGATGCATGCACCAGTAAATCAAGAAAGGTTGCTTTTAAAAAATCATAAAAAACTGGACTCAGTGGTATATTTAGCATTTTAGTATGAACAATACATGTACATGTAACTGCAGTCGATTAATTGAGCACGCATTGTTCTGAGTCTCAAAATACCAATTAATAAAATTCACGTTTTTACAATTATACTTGCAAAGCAATAACCTCTCTTGAATCAGGTGTGTATATATTGGAAGTCTGTGAATCTTGTGCCATATCCTATTGCCATTGTGCCAGCATTATTGAGATGGATCAATCGAATTATGCACAAATTCTGATAAACAATTTTATTTTCAAGAATCTGCTATAAAATAGTATTTTTTGTTTCTGTTTGCAAAAAAGACCATTTGGTCCTTTTGTGAACGTCAGATATTTATTTTATTCAAATACACTTACAGTGTATATATTGTATGCTGTTGTCTGTTATGCACCAGTTAAATGAAATCTGCACATCCCCTCCTGGCCAGGGCGGGGATAGTGTGGAGGCTCAAATTGTTACTCAATCCTAGCCTCAAGGAAGCCAGGATTTTGACAAATTTGGACACCTCATGCACTACAGTGCAAGAAACTTGTAACAACTCAATTTAAATTTATTTTTGTCATCAGAATATCTGAAGGGGTTACATGTAAATGGGGTATTGGTGGGCGGCAATGGGTGTCACTGTTATATATATTGGGGGGCATTGCTGACAGGAATGTGGCAGTTAAAAATTCAGGGGAATTGTGCAAAAAATTGTGCAATTTTTTGTGACAGTTTATTGCTAGCTTAAGATGTAAGTTTCAGAGCTCTAGGAGATGCAAAATGATTTTTTTTTACTACAGTTACTGCAAATGTAAATTTTTATTTGAAGTATTAGTTCAAAATTACATATCATTGTTGTCAAAGTTGTTGCATTTACACATATTTTACTGAAACATTTTACAACAATTTACAGCAAAAACAACTATCTGTTACAGTTTTAGATTCTACAAAATGCAGAAAACATAGAAAGGAAGCTATATATTTACATGGCTGTGTAAGAAGCAGGTGTGGCAGTGTGATACTGTGAGTTTATATCTTCATGATTGGTCAGATATTTCTGTTTTTTTAGTTATAAGCGTAGTTATGCATATTTTGCAGGCTGGGGAAATTTACAATGTACTGTCACACATGCACTGATAAGCTAATAAAGTGTGGAGCTTTTGATAAAGATTTAAGGCAGTTCATTGGATAATTTGTTTTGGATGAATTAATTATGTACTGTGTTTTAATAACCCTAGCCTGCATGCTGATGGCCTGATTTTTTTTGGAGATTACAGTCTGAGCTCGTAATAAGCTTTCTATAAAATGTTTGGCTTCTCTCAGCCCCATAACCCACATCGGCTAACTTTAATTGATTCCCTTCCAGTTTTCTCTAGTCCTGGGATCTTGACATTTTTTCGATACCTGTCACAAGCACAAATTTGCTTAATTTCTTTCAGAAATGTTACCTATTCGAGTTGTCAAGAAAGAGTGGCACATATGCAGGACTTGTTTTATAAGTGTTGTCTTGGCCCAGCAGTGAGTAATCATGGTATTTGATTATCATATGATAACTGATTGATTAGATCAAACCACTCTAGTAGATGAACATGCAGATACACATTTATTAACTTTTCATTTCTGTAAAGCTAGCTACATGTATGAAGTTTAGCGTGCATGCCACCATTTTTAGAATAAAATAAAGTACTGTACATGTAAAAGTAAATTGAAGTTTAATTTATGTAATATAAGTGAATTTAACTGGAATGAGTTAATTAAGACATTAATTCATTTGTTATAATAGGAATAATGTCAGTACATATAATATATGTATGTGCCACATACATGTATTAATTCTAAGTATAATTATCATGACTTAATCTCAGTGTGATACAATCCAATACAAATAAAAAAGTCTATAATTCAGATAATATAATGTGGATTTCTTACTCAACTTTTGTGTTTTGATTCTGGTGGAACCTTACTGTACTTTTCAGGCTGTTACATATATATATACATGCATGTGTATATATATTTTTAAGTTACTGTATAAATTATACCAACATGAAATGAACTGCAAACCAAAAACTTTTGAATGTATATACATCTTAGCCTTAACAGTACTTTTAGATTACAAGACAGCTAGTGCAGCTGCTGTGCCCATATAATATACATGTAATAATCAACATAATCAATGTTTTTAATCACAGATATTTATTGTCCTTGTTCTGGCTTTTCTAAACAAGAGAATAAACTACAAGAAGCAAGCTTGTAATGGACGACCAGGACTGGTGATGTGAGTTGTAATAATACTATATACTGTAGCTGTAATGGACGACCAGGACTGGTGGTGTGAGTTGTAATAATACTGTATACTGTAGCTGTAATGGACGACCAGGACTGGTGGTGTGAGTTGTAATAATACTATATACTGTAGCTGTAATGGAC
>JANRMR010187162.1:8457-20275 GCA_025434825.1 Bergia sp. 'catenularis'
ATAGATATTTGTTTATATTCTGTGTGATCTGCTAAACTAAGATTAATCCTCTGTAAAGTTTAATCCTCTGTAAAGTTAATTAGTGCATTAGCAGCTAGCTGAAGTAAAAACTATAAAATTAATATTTGTTTATATTCTGTGCAATCCGATTTTGCCGCCAAAGGAGGTGTTCACAAAGGGATTCAATGCTGAGCCAAAACCAGGGCTGAACCCAAACAAATTTTCGCTTTTGCTCCTATCATTCAACACAAAATCAAAAAATATGAGGGAGAAATAGGAGTACATTCACTTCTTGCCTTTTGTGAATCCTGAGTTGTTTTTTAATAATACATTAACATTTGTTATTGTATATGTACTACATTTTAAACACTAAAAATGTGACATAACTAAAAGAATTTTGATGTGAAAACAAGACTTTATGTTGGGCAAGTTGATCCAAGATCTGGGCTAGTAAACTGTTGAGCTCACTATCCTACTGCTAGAAGGGAGTTGGGAAATTTTTAATCCCTGTAAAGATAAACCAAGATTTTTTAAGGGGTCCTTGCCTGTTTCAACAAGTTGTGCCAAAAATGCTCTTTGAACATTGCTTAGGTCTGATGCATTGCAGCAATTTTTCACTTTTGTATTAATAAATACTAAATACATCACAAACTATGGTACATCACTTCAGGATTATTTCACTGCAGCAAATTACCCTCGAGTATCAACTGCCATCACCGAGTATCTGCTATGTTAATCAGTCAAATATTAAATATGTGTGACCAGCTACTGCAATCCTTGAAACAGGCTGGCCTTTACATAGTCCATGAAACTCACAGAATCGAGCTGAAGTAAAGACTTGAAATCTCCAAACTGAGCAATGTGGGGAAGAATTTGTGCAATATTGTACAAAAAATGTAGCATGCAAGACCTGAAGAACAAACACAGTGAGATCACCGATATAATTGAGAAGTGTTGGGATATATTACTGTGGGTTCTATATTTTGCACTGCAGGCAATCTTGGACACCAATAGTTGGCTGTCCTCTGGAGGAAAATGAGATTCTCGACGGCAAGAAAATGCTAACTAAGAGCACAATGAGATAATGTAGATAGTATATTCACTTTACTTGACATGTGGTCCTTTATTAACCAGAGATAGATATGACACTACCTGAGCTCAGCAACAAAACCTCAACTCGCAAAAATAACATCAATATCACAATCTGTAACTTTAAGCCACTTAGTTTTCATTCTGTAAGATAATATTCTTTTAGTCTATTCATGATAAGGTTTTGATTTCAATTTGCAGGAATTTCTCATTTCATAGTAATATTAGGCAAATCACAGCTCACAAAGAAATGACAGCATCCTAATAGTAATACTATTAATGATTCCTATCCACAACAGCCACTACAAGTGTTCTGCTTGCTGAATATGTCTTAGTGACACTGACCACAGAACAAACTGAATACAATTCTTGATTGTTACTACCACTCGAGTCCTTGGCTCATTTAAGAATGTTACATTATAATAGAAAAGCCAACTGCACTTTATATAAGTTGAAACTGAAAACTACAGCACATGAAAGTTGGAAAACATTATTGCTGCTATGCTGATAGATATATATATAAACAGCTACACTATACTTTTAGAGTATTCACATTTTCCAATATAAAGTATTCAGAAGTACTTGTAACTATTGGAATAAATATCAAATTTTACCAAGCAAAAAGTGCTTGATGCCATTTGTTACAACACGCTTATCCCTAAAAATTATCAAGCCTTGCTAATTATACATTTGACTTGTTTGAAAAACATTTGCATAAAACATGACAAGGACAAAGACCACATCAGACACGTTTGGTGTAAAGCATTTGATGACAGGTAAGTCAAAGATGGATAAGAAAGAGAATCTGCCCTCAAAAATATACATGTCTTTAAAAAAAATATCGTTCACTCCTTATCACTGAACAAAGACCACAGCACACGGTCTTATCGAATAACAAAGGATTTGAAATACTTGTTGAAATGTACATTTCCAAAGTTTAAAAAATACTCTTTAAAAAAATACTTTGCAGTCTGAAAATTATACTCTTGAGTCCGCAGTTAAAATATATTTTGATTTGATTGTATTGGCAAAGAAAATTCTGATAACTGTTCTTTTTTCCCAAAAGTATCTTTCAGCTGTATTCAAGAGATCTCTTCTTGAACTGCAACCAAAAAACAGTTTAAAAACAACCAAAACGTGACAACTTTAACTCAAAATCAATTTCAACAAAACACAATGTCTCGTTCACTTCCTGATATGAAAGTTCTTATGCACATTGCGTTTTAAAAAAAAGCTTCCAACAATTATTGGAAAACACGCATATTACAATGTCACAAGAAAAAAGGGTTCCTAGTTTTAAAACAACCCAAGAAAAAAATACTGCTGGCTAAAGCTTGAGCATTTTTTTTTCGAAAAGGATCATGATCATTTTGAACGATTACTAATTAAAGATTCGCTATCAATGAAAGTTTAGATTTGTCAACTCTTTTTAAGTATTGCGGTGTACTGCCATACACAATAAAACTAAATCTGGGCGAAGCACTGGTTTGCCGCAATCAAATATAGCATTAGTCAACAGCTACCGAAACATAATCTTTAAAATAAAACGAGACTAAAGATTTCATTAAATTTAAACAGTAAACGGAACACTTACTTTGAAACACTCGTGCTCAAACTCTGGGCGGAAGTAGGGTTTGTAGAAGACTCGTTTTTCACCAAACTTTCCTTTGCCTTCAGTTCACTCGCCTGCCCTTCTTCTGTACACAATTTCAAACGCTTGCTGCCTTTAGCAAGAACTTCAGCTGACATTCCTTGAGGAAATGAAGATATGTTTACAGTTAATAACTGCCAGAAATGTGTAGTTTACAATGTCTTTTGATGCTGCAAGTTTTGCATAATCGATTCATATTCGTGTGCATGTGAATGTCACTGTTCGCGATAGTCGTGTTGCATGTTGTCGGGAATGACCCATCATACAACGGCTATTTGTTTACCATGCCTACAGGAAATCCCCCGAATTTTACACTCGTGCATAAGTCCCACATTTTGAAAACTGAAACAGTCGGATAGTATTCTTGTAAGTATTAGATGTTACACAGATACTGAGTTTGGCGCGAACAGCCGCGAAATTACAAAAGTGAAAACTGTCATGGCGGACACCGCTAATCTACATGTTCGAATGAGTTGAATCAAATCCTTACGAGTAAATAATGAACAAGTTTTGGACAAAATAAATGTGTTAATAACACACACCTTACTTTTCTGGTCCTTCTTGGTATACAGATCACCAAGTTTGATCCAAGGCGTGTGATCGATAGCGACCGTGACGTTTGCAAACTTAAATGTCTTGCAGTTGTATGACTCGATGATACAGCGGGCGAATGGCGACGTTTATTTTGTCTGGAAGGTTAAAAATCTCTCGTCCGCCTTCAAGTGGCTGAAATAAATCGCGTACAGTCAACTACTCCATCACATTGCTCGGCTTACCAAAAAAAAGCCTGCGAACACAAACCGGTTGAAAAACATATTCAGTATACAACGATTTTCTTTTCATTCAACCAAACCATGTGATTGCAAAGGAAAACGACATCATGTAATGGCGGTTAATGTCTGCCTATTCAGAAAAAAATCGAAGCGGTAGCACTTTCCAGGAATCCATTTGCTTCCAAATATCGCTTCCACTTACATCTATGATTTTCTGTTTCAGTCCAGAAAGGCAAATTGAGGCGAATTTCCGTCACACAGGGATGTATTCGATCGAGGTTCGCCAAGGCAAAATTCACTGGGGCGGGAAACTGAAAGGAACGCCACAACCCTCTGATAGACGTGTGCCACCAAATGCGAGCCTGAAGCACTCACCCCAATAGCTTTCCCAAAATAGCCAACCTGCCAATCATCATGGCTGTGCACCAATCAGCGCTCGACTTGATCTGTCAAATTGCTCCGTTACCTCGGCAACGAGCCTTCGGCCGTACTGTAAAGTGTAACGTCATCTTTTGGGAAACCGGTTTTTCCGGTTTGTGTGCAGGTGTTATGGCTGTGTTTGTGACGTCACTTTTTACTTAAATGTATACTCTGTGATTGGTCAGCTCCGAGTCAATTAATCTACAGCACTTGACAACAATCGGATAAATTATGGGGCAATTTTTTCCAGGGAAAAATAAACAATATTTTCACATTGACACCTCTGCAGATTGACTAATTGCATCCTACCAACCCCCCCCCCTCCCCCCCGAGACCAGATTTGACCAATGGACCTCCCCATCCGCTTTCCTGGAAATCCTTACACTTTTCTCCAGCTAGTTTTGCAGATTTTTGCGATTACCGTTAGTGCACCAAAGTAAACCAATTTGCTTGTGTACAAGGAACACCAACATACTAACTCAAATGCCCTCAAGTTCTTGCGAACTGGTTACCCTACGATTCTACTGAACTAGTAATTAGTTGCAAGTCTTAAGATTATAGTTGCTTGCAAAACTGAGAATATAAAATGCCAAATATAAATTGGGGAAAACCAGGCATTTTGCTGTTTGTTTCATTCGTTTAGGGCATTTTTTTAAATGTCTAATTAGCTACGAGACACGAGTCGCCAGTTTGTTGTCAGCTATTATAAGATACTTCGTTTTAATAGATCTCAAAAACTGCGAATTAATGAGTTCCATACATTTCAGATGTATGCTGTAAAGCGCAGATCGTAATGAGCAAAGCACATAATGAGCAGACTGCAATGCGATTGGCTTAAAATCAATTATCGAACAATGGTGGTTAAATTTGTTTTTCAATATTATTCATTTATTGATTTTGGGCCGCTTATCCCGTTTCAAAAAAAAATAACTCTCGGGGGAATTACCTCAATGCCTTCAAGCAAATTATAATGACTATATTGTTATCTTGGATTCTGTATCAAACTGTGATGGTGATTTCGATTGTTCTAAAAAATCGACAAAACTGTAGTTCTGGATTTGTACATTTCAAATTTCAATTTAATTATATTGCAATCACGCGAGCACATGTACATTTGGATAAAACGAAATTTAGCCTGCATCGGTTGCATTGTCTGTCAATTTACACCATAAAACATTGCTCCTGCAAAAAGGCGACAATCTTATCGTGAATTTAATTGACAAAATATTTTAAAAACAATGGCAAATGTACAACATGTCTATTTCACAAAGTTTACCCGTGTGTTTATTTCGACAATTAAAATTTCTTTGGACTGACTGAAAAATACATTTTTTTAAAAAATGGAGCGCGTCACCTATCGTACAGATGATCTTGTTTTCCTGGTAACTTTAACAGCTAACAAACACTGAAACAGTCTTCGAGTTACCCAAACATATTATACACAAAAATCGAAAGCAAATTTCGTGATCAAAAGTTATATAATTTTGACATCTTTTCGAAAAAATGTACGTTTAATTTTATTAGATATTATGGGTCTTCTTCTGCAGAATCAGTGGCCGTTCTGTCCTCGAGATTGCAACATTATAAAGGTAAAACACTGCCCCTGAAATAACAAAAAGTTAGTAATAATCCCAAACATTTCTGTCAACAAACTGTCAAGACCCCGTTATTTGATTGGTCAATACACGAGAACTCGTAATAAGATATGGAAATTTTCCGGCGAGATGAATATCAAATAAACTTTCACAAGGGTGTGCTCCTAATCAATTATTGTATGAATGACCCAACAAACAATACAGAAAAACAGGTGTTGTTTGGGCTTCATTTACCGAACTATTGTTAACAACAACTAGTAACAGCCCAACGCAAGAAAATTCCAACAAGTTATAAGTAAACTTGACAGTTTTAGATTACTGTGCACAACTACAAGCAAGGAGCTTGAAAAAATAATTCTTACAATTCGATGCGACAACAGAATTGGAGTGAAAACCGAAAACCAAGTGCTTTATTTACAGTAACTAAACTTGTTTTACAGAAACTACGGCTGCATATTTTCAAAACATCCCATTTATCATTTGTGTTTTTCCATACAAACAACACAGTGCTGTTTGATCTCCTATACCATAAAACGCTGAGTACATCATGTTTTAATAATATTAAGATTAAGATGAAGGTAAAACATTTAGATTTATTTATTTTTTTAGTTTGTTTATTTTTAACAAAGCTATTGGAGTCCGGTTTTTTCATGTGATACATGTAGAAAACATTGTACATTCTTCCTTGCTCTTTTCCATAGTTTTACACATTTTTGAAATTCAACTTACCATACAGGGTCAATTTAGATCAACACAATAAATAAAAATAAATAATAAAATGTTTATTTGCATGTAAAAAAATCTCCAGTATCATTACCAAAGTAACAGAATTTCAAATGGATTATACCATGAACAACCAAAAGCATATTTACCAAGATAAACAATAAAATGGTGAATCATTACAATAATCATTGGAAACCATTATTAATCGAGCACCTAGTCATGACAAGTTAAACTTTACTTTATAATATAACAAAAAGTATGCTATTGACTTAATATGTAAAATCCACTGCAATATTGAAATGTCATTTAGTATGGTAAGCCTTTTAATAACTCATTCTTTAAGTAGCATAACTAGAATATTCTCATTTGCCATCAACATTTTGATGGCATACCAAAACCATGCTGTTGTTACAACTATATCACACCACAAATACACTATAATGGAATTATACAATACTATAATATGCCATGATGCAAAATCATATTATGTTAACATGCCATGCACCATTTCATGCTACTGCATACTTAAAGCTAATATACAATGTGGAACCGGTCATTTAATGAAATTATCATCCTGTAAAACAGCATGCAGTGTATCACACAGACTATGACATCTTATTCTGCAACACATCATACTGGCCATTTTATGTCAAATAATACCATACAGTGTAACACCATTCTGAACTGATACCATGGCATATCATACCATAATAAGCCACACCATACAATACAATAAAAACCAATGGCATGCCTAATTCTATACCATGCCGTAATATACCATATAAGCAATAAAATTCTATACCATGCAGTGCTATGCAATACCATAACATACTGCTGAGAAACAGAACTATACTATACCATACAACAGCACAATACAACATCACACTATTGCATACCATGCTACCAGTAATATACCATACCATACCATACCACATTATACCAGAATATGCCATGATAAACCATACCATAGCATGTTTTAGTACATAAATATAGATAAAATACCAGGGTTTCTCTATTTCTAAAAGTTATATGTGCGCAGCGAAGATATCACTGTTCTCTTCACATGTGAAGATATCAAATTACCATGGTTACATACTTGTCATCCAATCAGCACTCATATATTTTGCACCCTTTTTTAATCTCACTGTAGCCACTTTTTCCTGTCACTTCTTCCAATCCTTGGTTGTCATGGCAGAGTTGGAGGACAAATTATATTCTTGAAGCAACTTACATTGCAAATTTAAAGCCCTCGCTGAATAAGCAAATTCAGTGCTTTGAATTGTCCCTCTTCCCAAGGGGAATAACTTAAGAATTGCTTTTGTTCACTAACTGCATTTAAACACTGAAGCCAATGAACCACGCAATACCTGATGATGGTCAAGTTGACCGAAAACGTTTCTTTTATATCTATAAAATTTTTAGCCACATTTTTATATATATTCTATAATGGAGAATTCAATTTTAAAAATTATATTCACTTTTGTCATTAATTAGCTGTTTCATACCTGGTATTTTATCTATATTAATGTAATAAACAGAACATTACATGGCGTCTTTGAGATACAAATTTAAATCTCGTGTTGCAAACATCTCTCACTCGTGAGATATTGTCAACACTCGAAGATAAAATTCGTATCTCTGCACACCCATGTAATATCCTCTATATATCATGCCATACTATAATATACTAAACCATGCCATAATGAACCATACAGTGTATCATAACTTACAAATATCATTATACATCATACCATACCCATACCATACCACATTACTGCACATCACATCACCACACCACAGTATACACCACACCACAGTACACACCATTTGATATACATGTCCTATAGTTTCTGCCATCATTGCCAAACTAGTTTTAGCTGGGAGGGAGGGAGGTTTACCCATATTATATTTTTTAATAGATTTGTTTGGTCATGGTCTTATTCTGGCCAGACTTTAGCCACTGATAATCCAATTTGTTTTGAGCTCTTTCAGCTATTTGTCAGAGCAAAATCAAGTTGTGTTCCATTAGGCAGCAACCTAATCAGAGTAGAAAATCAGGATGAAAAATGATCCCCAACCTTCAACATTGCCAAGAACGAAATGACCCCCAGCATGCAAAATTATTGTTAATAATTTCTGAAGTTGTTCTAATTTTGTTTGATGATTAAGCTTAAATTATAACCTGAGAACTGACAACTACTCCCTCCTGTAAAATAATGTTAGGAAACTCTCAAGTTTTTAGGAAATAGAAGTATTCTATTTGTTCAAAAAACGTTCAAATCATTCAGTTATGATGCACTTATATTACTCTGCAGAGATCCCTCACTCCAAAGGATAAACATCTACAAGTTACCTAGTCTTGCTGGAAGAGAAGGAAAAAGAGAAAGAAGAAGAGAAAGTGGAGGAAGATAAAGAGAATTTTCAATGCACTGTTGTATATCTCACTTTTTCAACTTGGCAGTCAACAGAGGCAGATCTAGAAATTTTAGAAAGGGGATTTTCCCAAAATTCTGGAGAAAGAGGGCCCAAATAGGGCACCTCCCCCAAAACATCTGATCCACTCAGTGTGTCCTTCATGAAAGAACAGACAATAACTGACAACGGGGTGATGGTAAACTATATAGTAGTTATGCCAACAAAAGAACAAAAAAATCTTAAATACTTCAGCCCCAAGGGGTACTGGGATATATAAGTAATGGAGATTGTGAGACTGAAACCCTAGTTTAGTTTCTCAAACAACTCGTTGATTGGCCAAATACTCATGACAAAGATAAAGTTCTAAACATCACCAGCTGGAATCTCGGTAGAACCCAACAAATTTGAGGCTAATTTGCAAACCCAAAAACATCTTTTCAACTCCTCCCTTTATACCAGTTTTAAAGGTAGTTCAACATTTTAAAAATGTCTTTAAGATTTATTTTTGTTTTGTTTAGGATAGTCAATGCTACATTTTTTCAGTAAAAAAGCCTTTATTTTTTAAAATTGTAGCAATCAGTCGGAACACTGAGTCAACTTTTGTTACTATTTACAAAACCTTGCAGTTTTTCAAATACTATTGAAACATTTACATGTATTCTACAAGTAGGATAAAAAAAAGAATCACAAGTACTTTCAAGCATCTAAAATATACTATTTACATATCTACGCTCAGGTAAAGTTTGGAATTAAATGCATTATTCTATAAAATTGTTTGCTACTGACATTGTTGAGCAATTAAAATTTAAACTTTTTAGGATGCTGGCATATTTTAGTAGTGTCAGAAAAAGTATGTGTTTTGATACTAAAGAACTGAAACCAAGAAACGGAATAGATGTGTCCTGAAGCACTGGGAGAATTTACAACTTGATCACTGCAGCTGGAAAGTTTAAATGATTCACTCAAGGAAACACATGTATGACCATACCTGCTATAATTATTACATGTATGACCATACCTGCTATAATTATTACATGTATGACCATACCTGCTATAATTATTACATAAAATTGTTTTTCTTCAAGATGCATTTGTGTAGTAACAATATATATCCTTGCTTTTTATAGCACTGATTCACTCTTCCAGTTGGGAAGCAACTTGTGTCCTTTATGGAAACCAAACACTACTTGAATACAGTCATGCATGAACTGAGTTACTGCATGTCAAAGCTTTCAGAGACATACTGTGAGGAATTGGTCCAGTAGGTATGACTGCAGTTGTTTTATCCATCAGGTTCTGTACATGGCATCAGAAGAGCTGTCAATGATGATGCATCTTCAATATGGCATCAAAGGGGATTTTCCAGTCCAGATGACTTTTGCAAAGTTCTCCCATAGACATGTAAATTCTGTAGCCTTCAGTTTTGTAAATATCAACTCTGGCTCTTTATCACTGCCGTCATAAATACTCATAATGGCGGAACAACAATAACAAAAACAACAACAGAACAACATTTGAGTCAGTACATGGGAGGACAACTCCTGGCACTTCACATCATACTACTGGGGCCTGGTGCTGATGCAAACCCTGACACCATGCTGCCCTGCATCCTCACCTGCTGCAACTGCTGCAACTGTTGGTCCATTGTTGGCTGCAAGGAGCTTGGACCATAAAACCACTACAAACAGAATGGTTAAGGATCACGTCAAACAGGTTTGTTACTGGGTTTGCAGACCTCACTCTCTAAAATTTCAGATTATGAAAATTGATCAGCCATGCTGGTAATAAATTCTCTTACATGAAATATAAACTTCTCTCAGCCTATTAACATGGAAACAGACAATGAGAATTCTGCAATTGATCAATAGGAACTTTTGAGAGTGGAAAGGTTAAAGATATTTCAGGGCTTTCAAGGGCCATTCATGACATGCTAATCTCAAGATAAGGAAAATTTCCATCTCCTTAAGGCAAAAGTTAGAACTTATCTTCTAAAAATTGTTATTTCAAAGGCTGTTAGAGCTGTGGCCAACTGTGTGTGTATGTGTGTGTGTGTATGTGTATGTGGTGGTGGGGGTGGGGGGCAGGGGGTGGGGGTAGGGGTGGATATAGAATTTTGGAAGGGGGAGGCCAAAAAGGTACATATACATATATTCCAAAAGAAGTAATTTCGATGTTTTTCTTATAAAAAGTATTAATGCTTGCAAAATGCTGATGAACGGGATGGAGGTGGGGCAAGCCTCCTTGGCCACACCCCTCACTCTACCCCCCGGGAAGTTCAAACTGTCTCATGATCCACTACACTGAGTTTTAAGCACTGAACAGGAACCTGGTTTAGTTAATTAGAGGAGGTATCAGGTTTCAACAGTGAACACAAACCTTCATGATTGTACAGGTTATAAAAATTTTTATTACTAATCTGCTCTTACCTCCTGTTGAATGCTCTACAACCCCTCAGTCTCTACTGTTGGGTTCCCATCCCTTCCCTTGGCAAGTTCAACTTTAATCATTATACATACACTGCTATATTGAACACTTACATCAATTAGTTGGTGCTCTGCCATATGGGTTGCTTGCATGTGATCTTAAATTATAAAGAAAAGAAAAATTTTGCTTTAAGTGAACAATAGAAGAAAGGATACTAAATCTGATGTGTCTATACTGTATAATTATAATTATACACGTGTCACAGTTTTGTGTCTTAATTCTTATTGCAAGGTTTAACACTATCAAATTTTGATAAGAGGGGAGGGGGGAGGGGGGCACAGAAAGTACCCACACTTATACCCTAACTTTCTTGGTATTGAAGTAACAACCACCAAACCTGGTAACTTTTACTAAAATTTACTGTAGAACAAGGTTCTGGGAAAAACCTGCATAAATCATATAACTAATTAAGTTGTTGCCATGGCAATGTCATTTTGGATATCATATGTGGTCAAATTTCAACCTTTTGAACTTTTTTATCTGTATATTAATAAAATATTTCCAAAACATGTTAATTCTTAGTCTTAAAGTCAATTATGCAGTTCTTTTTAGAATAAAATATAATAGTTGTAGAGTTAGAAGCCATAAGCACCCCCCCCGCCTCCCAGGGCTGGATAGGGTTTTAAAAAGTGCAAATACTTGATCAATAAACCATTTATACCACATAA
>JANRMR010187163.1:0-11036 GCA_025434825.1 Bergia sp. 'catenularis'
TTTCAAAAATTATAGAAAATACCCTGGTATATTCTCCTGTACATCCTATTCAAGAAAACTACATAACAAAGTATGAACCTTACCAGCAAAAAGTCCATCTGCCTCCGATAAACTAACGTCTTCAGAGTACTTTTCGGCCACGCTCTCTAGTTCTCCAGCATCATTTTCCGCTATTTTGGAAATACCGAAGCGATTATAACTAGCGATTACTTGTTTCCAGCCCCTCACCACTGCGACCGCGTGAGTGTGCACACGAGATTCAGGATAATCACGAATTTCGAGCCAATCAGCAATTCAGGATAATCACGAAATTCGACCAGGAGATCGTGTTGGATGAAGCGTAAAGCTAGTTCAACTTGCCATATTTGTCATTTAAAGTTTAACTTAGAGCCGAGTAACGTTTCCAGAAAGGTTTGTTTAGAGTTGAGCCTTGTTCAAAAAACGTAACCAGTCTTAAGGCCTATGGAAAATTAAAAATACAATAATTTGGAAAGATACTCGTATAGGCAATCGATCAGCTGTCTTTGCTTCGGGATTCCAATCCGTGACTTTTGCGATGCTGGGTAGATGCTCTAACCACTGAGCTATGAACTGAGCCATTCATGTCTACAGTTCCATCAATTAGGCAAAAACCAAATAAATTTTCGGTACGAAAACGTTGGAAATAAGTGAAATTTGATATTTCGAGTACTTAAAAACAGGGCAACGATTGGGTGAAAGTCGTGTCAAATGCTGCTCGGCAGCCGTGCAGTGATTATTTGTTGTTGGATTTTTCGTGATATCCGTGCAACTCGAAGTCGAGGGCGTAACAAGCCTAAATATTCTGCTCAGATGCAAATAGTAAAAACAAAAAGAAACATAAAAATACCAGGAAATAGAAGGACAAAGGCACCCCCCCCCCCCACGGAGAGCCATTTTTGCCCCGTTTCAGGACAGAGTATCGATGAAGTTTAGGTGCTTCATTCTCCATAAATACGCAACATAAGTCAAATCTAACAGACTAGCATGAATTTTGATAATTCATACTACAGAAATATACAAGACAAATAGCTATTGCGCCTCTGATATTTTTACGCTGCGTTTATCTGAAGCTACTTCGCTGTGTTTGCAAATTTTGACAAGTTTTAAAAATTCATATAAAAATGCGCAATCCAAGAAATAAAACTAAGTGTGTCCTAGATATTTTAGAGGGCTGTACGTAAGTGCTATGTTCTCAAACACGTGGGTCATTTTGAAGATGTTAGCATGAGAGCTTCGCTAAAACACGATTTCGCCCCAGGCCGAGTCACATAAGATAGTAAACAAGCCATGTCCAAGTGCAAAGTAACGAGTGTAAATCGATAACTACACAGATTAAACACATACCTGGTGCTGATGGAATGCTGGAAATGTCGATAATCGAATAAGAAATACAATCATGCACAGACCGCACCTTCAATCAACTCACAACTGCAACATCCTGTGTAAATATTCGAGATCTGCGATTCGATTTTGTTCGATATTAACTCTCTTCAGTTATAATTATGCAGCACATTCTTTCAAAACAGTACTTATGTATGTTTTGAAGTTCATAACCAGGTTCTTTATGTGATCGGTGCGTCCTTCGAACGAATAACTGAAGTCAATATCATGTTTTTAAAAACTCATATTCCGGCCATAATGTCTTGTTTGAGCCCACGAACAATAACAATGTGGCTTGCGACTTCTCGATTGCGAGTTCGGCATGTGAAGGGAGGAGGGGTGTTATCATACTGTATTCTCGATAAGTATTGAGTCAACGAGGTTTTCCTTCTTCAGCATTCGGCTTCAAACTTGTATTAAATTTTATTATATCTCATGTCAGAGATCTTCAAAAGTCAACTTTTGTTTTATGTTAGTAAACTATCAAGTTCTTCCTGACAGATCAAGTGTAAACGTTTTCGTTTATTGTATATTTCAATATGGCGGAAAGTGAAAATTTGCCAAGTTGAAGAGGCGGCTGCTGTAAGAGTATTAAAAGACCCAGCTAACGACTTGGCGAAAACTAAGATTGCTCTAGTCTCTATGTCTGAATGTTATTTCATTCATTTTTTGACGTACCACGCCTCGAATATTGCAGCAGTGCATGGGACTCACACACTCGGAAGTACACAAAGGACATTGAAAGAATTCAACGTAGAGCTGCTAGATTTGTTAAGGGCTGTTATGCTCGGGTCTCGGAGACTGTCAAAAACCTGCTCAACGAACTTGAATGGCCATCTCTCATCAAGCAAAGAAGACAGATATCACGTTTGACGATTACGTATAAATTTGTTAACGGTCAAAGCCTGATTATGCTCATCAGAGAACCTGTGTCACGCGCTCATTTCACCCCCAAACGTTTTATAAACCTAGCTAGTACAAGCAACATTTGTAAATATAGTTTCTTCAACAAAACAGTCAAAGAATGGAATGAACTGCCTACAGAATTAATTGAGCAGGGATCTCTCATACCCCTTAAATCAGCTCTGGCCGCCTATCTCAACCACTGAAATTTATTAACTTTTTATTTGATTTTCTTAATATATTTTTTTCATATTTACACTTGCACTTGAACCTGCACCTTTTCTAGTTGATTTACTTTAAATACTTGACACCAGCACTTCACATGTAATCGCGTAATGTGCAGCCTTTACCGATTATGATATACAAATTGCGGCTGTGAGAAAAGGACCTAAAACGTGCGACAAAGATTTTCCTTTTTAACCAAGTTAAACAAAGCAGCACCAAAATTAAGGAAATACTGTTAAAGAACTGGCATTTAATACAAAACCAAACAGGACTTAACTACATCTTCCCGCAACCTGCGTTGAATCACAAACAGCTCATTGCAAAATGTTTCCGCTTATTTGCGATGAGTTTCAACTGAAATCCAAAACAACCTTTATAATTAAGGGGGCAGCAATTGAGAATGTTTGCAGTTTACATTTTACATAAAGATTGTCTTAACTCTCATTTTTTAGACTAAAGTGATGCCAGTTTTACTATTTGCTTTGACGATAACCTTTAAATTTGTTTTTTAAAATTTTATTTCAAGCTGCCAGTTGTTTTTTTGTTTCAGATTTAGAATGAACACCAAACTGTTCCTCGTATCTTGTCTCATGTGCGTGCTTCTCTTTGCACTTATGCCCGAGGGAGATGCTTGGAGACGCAGAAGAGCAGGAACGAGCCCGTGTAAGTTAGAAAGATGAGTTTTATTTTGCATCTTAGAACACTGTGAAATAAAATGTAAAGCTTGGGCACTTTTCATTTGACGAGTCTGTCTGGCTCAAACGGTCTGTCTAACGCAATAGCTCTATCGGAACTGCTTCCCGCCAAACTGATTTTGCTTATGTAATAGAGCCGCATACTTAGTTCTAACGTTTCAGCCAGTAAAAGCACAGTTACTTGGTTCTTAAGACGTGAAATTTAAATGTACGCGAGCGCCTTGTCCGTCTTTTCATTATTATGAATATCAGAACCAGTTTCTTCAGATCGGTGAGGCTCAACAAGTGGAGAAGGCCTTTGGTTTTTTTGCCCATTTTAGCTTAACGCCGGAGAGAATTGCTTGAAGACGCAGAAGAGCGTTACCTTAAGTTCCAATGTTCCAAGAAAAGTTTTTTTACATCTTAGGGTACTGTAAATCTTAAATGTAAACCTTAGGACACTTTTCATTTTGCTGTTATTGCTGGTTAAAACGCCAACCTAAAATAAGTTTAACTGTGTTGTAATTGTTTGTAATATTTTACTTTCTTTGCTTTTATTTTTGAACCTTTCTTTAGCTTCACGCCAAAAAGTCCCTGTTGAGGATGTTAATCTTGGTGGAGACGTCAAAGAAGCGGAATATAACATAATTCCTAACGCAAATGTCGATGATACTTCGCTCGACGAAGATATTATACGCGAGGAGACCGAGCTATTTCAGGTATGATCCAGGCCCCTTTAAAATAGATTTCTTTACCAAGGTTTTTATAAAGTATCGTATTCTTAATACCGGGTCAGCCTTAATCCTGTTTTGAACAACCGAGCCCAGAGTTTGTGTTTAACCAGATTTCACCTGGATTCAATCACCATACGAGGCAGATTTTTAGGTTAAGCAAAAGAGAAAAAGTGAAATATGAAGTAGTAATCTTCCAACTTTGACCAAGTACCTTCTCACCCCAAAACAATTAAAAGCAAGACAGGAGTTATAAATCAATGGTAAAGCTCCAAAATCAAGAATTAATAATAAACAAGCCCACCGTCCAATGACCGTCTGGCAAACGTTGGTATCTGCGCCTGTCCAGCAAGATTGTAAACTCCAAACGTTTGGATTAAATTAAATTAAATCGAATAGCAAATTGTTTGAAGTGTTAAAATGTAGTCAGTACTTAAATGTAACATTAATTTGTTTCCTCCACACAGGAGATTGACGACACAAGCCACGAAATTTAACAAAGGAAGTCACCAAACAACTGAGGTCGCCTTGGATCAACTTTTGAAAGGAAAAAATAAACAAAAACACAGTTGAAACTGGTATACTGGTATACACGTTCCCTACTTGGGCATAAACATCCAACTGTTTAGCAACTCCAGCTAGGAATGGCGATTCATTTATGGTGTGCAATGTGAGAATTAAAGGGATATTGTAGAATGATATCGACAAGTGTCAAGTAAAGTTAGGTTTCTCAATCTCCGTTATGGAGGCTGAATCACCAATGCAGCTTTGACTTAAAAATATTATTGATCATTTCGAAGGCGGGAGGGGGAATCAAAGTTATTGACTGGTAGTTAGAAATAGCCACTTGCAATTTTCACACCTAGTTCATAAACTTGAAGGACAATCGTTAAACGTAGTTTTTATGTCTTTCGAAGGAAAATTTACCTTCCCGTGCGATAAGGCATTGAATAAGCAATAACCTTTTATTTACTTGTTCACTGCCGCAGATTACCTTCTTATTTACCCACGACCACGGCCAGCTCTCACCAGGCCTTCTAGCTCTGTCGGTAGATCAACGGTGATCTGTTTTAGAGGTGGTTGGTTCGAATCCATCCGAGGTCAGAGATTTTTTTTATTTCCCCGTGTGGGACCATTTCCTTCCTAGGGCTTTCGCTCAAAATGAATTACTTGGGATATCAATACAGCACTTCAACTTACGACATTTAAATCTCATTAGCTTGCATAAGAAGTCGTAGAAAACAACTGACAGTATCCTGTTCGTGTTAAACTTAGATGTGTTCTCATTTTGATATAGTTTTCTTGAATATAGTAGATCATGATATAGAAGATTAAAAGTCCCTCCCTTCTTAGCCCTCTCCTTTTCCACCACCTCCCCACTCGACCCTCCCCATCTCTCTTATTGGCCGCACGGAGATCATCAATAAAAACCTAAACAACAACAACAACGAGGACAAAAACAACAACGAGGACAACAACAACAAGAACTGTGTTTCATTTGCTTTTTAAAAAGACTGACAGAAACTATGAAAACCACTTACTTTCTTATAATCAAAAATTGATTCCATTAATTCTGAGAGGAGTCTTTGAACTTAAAAACTAGATGGAAGATAGAAAAACTTAAGTATGGTAGCCTATTCAGCTACCCTGGTATTCAGAGGGACCCTGCATATTCTAAAAATTGACAAAATTATGGTTTATAAAAAACTAAGGATTACAATATTATAGTATTTAGAATTGTAATATTCTAATATACAAAACTAAATATAGGTAAAAGTACATTGCTATGACCCTAAATACAATAAATTTGAAAATATAAAAGTCGCTCTATTTACACAGTACTTGAGTTAAACTGAGATACATTTGTTCCTCTTCCTAACAGTTGCTAAATCATTCCAGCCTAAAACTTTGAGAGCCCTGCAAGAGCTGAATGGTTCAATAATCAAAACGCTGAAAATAAATAAAAGTAAAGGTACTTGATTTATCGAGGGTAACACATGTACGTCCATAGGACGTACTATCCAATGTGGCCCTCGCCACAACATCGGGATTACCCTACCCTTTACGAGAAGTGTGTGGGTTCTTTTAAGTCCCAGGAAACTTGACAACTGCTCAACACCGCTGTCCGTAGACGGTGTGGCGAAAGAAGGTCGCACAAAAGTTCAACCGTCGGTCAGACCGGGGATCCTTGGTTTGCACTCAATCCCCAGAGACTGGAATGACAAAGAACATGGCAGCCATGTTGGTGTACAGAACAAAAGAAAGTAATTACAATTCTATTGTTGTTGTACACCAACATGGCGGTTATGACGTCACATGCAAACCAAGAATTGAACCCAGCTGCGCTAACCTCACTCACAAGACTTTTAGATTTGAAAACAGCGTCATTTAAGATTGCCGAAAGACCTTTCGATCAGATGTTTCCAGTTGTGCACTCAATAACGGTTTTGCTCGTCATTCTTAACCTACAAAGGTTGCAACTGAAAAGGGTGTGAACTAACCAATTCGAGATATTACATTCTGAATTCCGGATATGCACCCTGAGCAGAAGAGAGCTTAAATTTATTTTGAAAGGGATGAAACAGTAATGAAAGATAAGTTCAAACTTTTACTGCAAAGGAAAGGATTGATTTTTTTTTTAAAAAGAAAATGATAGAATCGAGAATGAAATGATCAAAACTGTGTGCCTCCTTTATTCATAACATTAAGATTATTTAATTTTATCCTGACAACTGGAATATTTCCAAATATTTAAATCAGGCTACTCGATCCTGGACATTATCGGGGTACATATGTTACAAGTTGTCGTTGTTAAAGTTGTCCTTGCTGCTCTCTACTGAATCATAGATAAGCTGAAAAAATTTAGAAATGTATAACGCATTTCGTAAAAGTCACATAGGTTTCAGTTCAGGTGGGTTCGTTTTCGTCTGGAAACTTAAATGCATGTTTATAATGGTTTTCAGAATGCATTCGACGCAATGTGTGACAACGGATTATTTTTTGAACCGCAATGCAGTCTAATATTGGATGAATCAATTTGTAGTCTAAATTAATACTAATTGTATTATAGTACAACCATTTCTAACTAGAAGAGAGATGTACGTCAAGGTTGCGTTTACAAAATAGTCTTAAATCCTATCGCAGTTTTGTTCAAAATGGGGGCAAAGGTATAACATTTAATTTGAGTAAAACTAAAATTGCGATTTTTCAAGAGAAAAATAGGCAAAACAACAAATTAACTTTTTCCCACAATAACAATCCAATTAATGTCGTACTTATTATGCTTATCTCGGGACTGAAATATAAGCTTCTAGGCAACAAAGCTAGAATGCACTTGCGACATGAAGAAAAGATCGCACTAGAAAAACTTTGCAAACAGACTTTAAACATTTTTGTGTTTCAATCTTAACATGCGGTTTTGAAGTGTAGAAAACCTCCTTAAAAGAAAACTTTGACTATTGAGCTCAACTGGCAATTCAGAAAGCGCTTTTTCATTTCTGCAAAACTTTCCTTGCCGTCAAACAACAAGCGTCGAATCTGGCTTGCTGAGCAGAAATGGGTAAATTGACATTGAATCTAAAATACTAATGAAGTTAACAAGAGCACTCAAACAATGTTGGTGATAACGCTGTGATTAAAGAAGCTTTTCTAATGTCAAGAAATCTATGTGAAAAAAGCTTCATTCATATATTCACAATATACTAGACAAGTACAATTTTTGAAATGACATGATATATCGGTTAAAACTTATATAACAGATCTAGAACTATGCAACAATGTAGATATCTGGAAAAATAAGATTAAAAATTCTTAAAACTACAGTTTTAAAAAACGTATAAAACATTCGTCTCGATAGAAAAGGAAAATTAACAAATTTGCGGATAAATAATTAAAAGGGCGCGATACTGTCTGCCAAAAGTACCGAGGGAAGAACTTCTTTGTCTAGTTCGTTTTACCAGTTCTGTTGAAGATGGAACTCCCTTCTTCTTTGATGTTCTTTTCATATAAAGGAGAGGAATGAACTAACCAACAACTATAAACAGATATAATTACAAACAATTGACACATATCACAAATATTTCTAAACGATGGTAATCCACAAATTAAACTCATTTACGTAGCTAAATATGTGCCTAAATGTATGATGAAAGCAAGAATTCTCGCTAATTATACAAACCAATAAATAAAATTTTCCCTTCTTTCCGATATACCCTAATTTCAAATGTTTTATGTGTTATCCATTATTAATAATAGTTACTGTTTTGTTATTTAAATGGTCTTGTACTTAGTCGACCTGACTTGTCGAATTAAAATTGATAATTAAAAAAGCTTTTAAATCAACGCACGTTGCAGCAAAGTTGTTTGTGTTACAAACAAGTTTGAGCGAACGCATCTGTGATGAGGACACCCAAAGGTGCTTGTAGTTTCCTCCTCTGTATAGTCCTTATCAGGAACATTAATAGCAACCAAGTACAAGGCAACTGTAAGTTATTTACGTCCAATGTAAGAACGAAGTGGTATTGAATTAGTAACTGTGTTCACTAAGTAGTTGGTTCCGCCCAAGATGTTTTGAAACTGATCACCTTTGATTTTATGGAGCTAAAACTAATTTCAGAATTACACACATTTTAAGAACAGTTGCTGCGCTAGTATTCATTTTTGAGAAACAATACGTTGTCTTATGTAAAATTCAAAATTGACATAGATTTGCAGTTCGGCTCGAAAAAAAAATTATTAAATTTAATTTTGAAGCAAAATCGGTTATTTTTGTACGTAGTAGTAGTATTTTTATGAGGAGAAATTACTATAGCTTTACTAATTTTTGTGGCAAAAACACAGACAGATTCATGTGCAATATATACAGCTCTTATCATTTTTTTTTTTTTTGAGAAGGTGCTTTCATTTTAGAACCTTTTTCTCTAATTAGAGAATTGAATTATACAGCACAGAGAAAAATGACTAGAAATATCACGAATATAAACTGTTGGAAAACAGGGAGAGGATTTGTGGAATCCGGGCAAAAATTTCCACTGAATCATGCCCCAGGATATGATATTATAATTGTCTTTTGCCTGCATGTTTTGTTTTAAAATAAACATCAGCAAGATTGTTTGGATGTCATGATCATCGCCAATATTTAAGATAATTGTGAATGAGCAATCTGAATCTTCTATTAAGAAGATAACTAAATTTGGTGTTTGACCATGGACGATTAGTTCGGTGTTAAAAGTACATGGAAAAAGGTTATGAGATATGGCTAATTTAGAGATGTTTTAAAAAATCGTAAATATTGCCGCAAAAGCAGCTGGGGATAATTCGATTTACAGACATTGTAGATAATGAGAAAAACTTGGTAAAGAATCTTTGGCACCTGATTAAGAGCACTCGAATATAATTAGCATTTTTGCTGTTCAATAGTCTTCCAATTAGAAGGGAAGTCGTGTTTTCGCACTTTAATATTTAGAAGAAAATTGCAAAATTTTCCCTAAAAGCATACAGATCGACTCTACGTTTCTAAAGTTCAGCCTGAAATTGTTCTTAATTAGTTATTACGTTTTTGGCAACTTAAAATGAAAAGAGGAAATGTTGTTGACTAATTTACCAGTTACCGGCCCGAAATAAAATCACTAACACCGACAACACACTTTTAAATAATTAATCTTTCTTTCTTGTAAAGGAGCTCAGAAAACCTACGCTGGACGACGCGAAACAAAAACAGCTTTACTTAAAACCAAATGGCTGAAAACTTCTTACTTGCCAATCGCAAAACACTCAAAGATGTAAAGGAAGACTTTTATAAACTATTATAAAAAAAATTGAATAAAGTACGCACGCTTTTGGTTTGCTAAAGCTCGTGTGATCCTACGAGTATGGTACTAAGGTTTGAATCGTGATAGGATTTTTCTTCGGGGGTTTGTTTATATCCTTTTTAAACAAAAGTCAAAAACATTAAGAAAAACAAGAAACTGGAAGAATTACAAAGTTTTACAGTTCAGTTTGATTCCTAGAGTCTTTCAACTGGCGAGTCAGCAAAGGAAAATAAAGAAAAAGCAAAAACTAGTAGTGATAGCATTATCGGAAGAGTCTAGGAGTCAGCAAAAGCAAAGAGAACCAAATAGGCAAATGAAACCAGAGTGAAACAGTAGTAGAAAAAAGGTAGGTTTCTTATGTGTCCATTTTGCTTGTGTGTGAAAAAAACTCAAACCTAACACGTTCGTCGACCAAGTACAATGTGAAATTCTGAAATAGGCGTTCTAATAAAAAGTTACCTTTTTAAGTTTAGATTGGGTCATAAAAAGAGAAGTTAAACAACAAGTTGGAAAACAAGATTAATCTGAAACTTTATGCCAACCCTCGCTAGTTCTACTAGCGGTTCGGCACTTCTTGGCTTCAGAGATGCAAATGACAATGCCGATTGATCTCTCTAGGTGAATCCTCCGCATAAGAAAGGCATAGTGTTTTCGCCTTGTGATTTAAATATAACAATGGATTTGATTGGTTAGCAACGCATTTAGGGAGGATTTGAAATTAGACCTAATAGCAAAAGACAACTTTGGATAAATTTCTAGTGATAATAAAGATTATTTATTTTATGAAAGAAAAACATAATAGTTTTCCATGTAACATAACCTACCTGATGTTAACATGCTGAAGGTTGGAAGACCAGTCGAGTCACTGGGAAATCCCTCTGCAACGTGTCGTGGTTTTCCTACGCTACTCTCGTGTTTTCCCAATCTCTCAGCTTTTGATATCAATCTATATTATACAGACAAAAATGCATTTAAAAATTCTTACTTAATCCGTCATTTTTAAAAGAACATTATAACTGAATTATAGCTGATCTTTTTATAGCGTTTTAGGTGTACTAATGATTTCTACCAGTGTGCGATTTGTTGAACTATGAGATCTTATGATATTGAAATATCTTATGAGAGCATGAGCCTTTAACAAATACTCTCCATTCCATTCGATTTTCCGATAATCTCACAAGATATTTCCAGTCATAGCCCAATTCTTTTTAAAATAGTAATTTTATAATATAGTTTTTAAAGGCTATATTTTACCGAATACTTCAATTTTAATATTGTGTAGTTCCAGAAAA
>JANRMR010187185.1:0-11035 GCA_025434825.1 Bergia sp. 'catenularis'
AGGAGGGGCGCTAGCCTCTCCAATTTTCAGTCCGAGTATGATTTTTTTTGCAGCCCAGGAATATGGCTCAAAGAAAAAAAAATATGCAAAGACACCTCCAAAATACGCGAGGGTGTAATTTCTCAAAATTTCCCGGGGGAGCATGCCCCGCGGACCCCTCAAGGAAAACTCGCGTCTTCAGCACAAGTTTCTCAGCACCCCCAGTGACTCTGAACGTCCGCCGGCCCTGTGAGAACAACTTTCTGATTAACCCCACAAAATTACACAGTATTTCAAAGAGGCAATATTCAAACTGAATTTATTACTGGCATTGTTAAGAACTTCCTTTCTGAATATCAAAAAAACAATAAATATTAAAAATGCTGACAAGGATCTAACGAACAGCAAAACCACTTATTCGAAAATATTCTAAAATCTTTTTTTCGTGTAGTATTTTTGTATAGGTCCTACTTGAGGTACTTGATAATGAAGCTTCATCTTGTAATTTTTGTTTCTTTTGTGCCCCTGAATGAACCTAAAATCAGCAGTGAGGAAAAATATCTGTTAACCTTGTTAACAAAAGGAGAGAGACAGGACTGACTCAGTTTACATACAATATAAATGATCTAAATGGTAAGAAATCAAAATACATACACCAAAATTGCATAATATTTGCTCTCATGCGGTATATGGTGAGAAGTCCAGATCTTTTTTTCAGTAACGTTTTCTTGTCGGTGTCCAGGATGCAAAGTTTCTCCGCAAGGCACAATTACAGCTCTCAAGAAAAGGTTCATTTGACTGCTTTAGATTGTTCAGTAATAGTCAAGTGACCCATTTCAACAAATCAGAACTTTCAAATTTCCAAATATGCTAAATTTCAAGTGTTCGTATCTTCCAAAAGGCAAGCCTTAGTGTTGGTTTTCCGAAATTTTGGATTTTAAAATTACACAGTAAGATCTCAGTCTTTAAAGTTTCAATACCATTTACATTTCATGTGAACTTTGCTATTTCTTAGCTGGTTCAAGTACCTAATATCAGTTTAGTGTAAGACTTTTCAGCCAGTGTGTCATTTTCGGTAGACTCGTGCTATGTTAGCACCAAATACAATTGACAAATTTAGCAAAATACATGTAAGCAAGGTAACGTGACATAGCGAACGATATCAGTTTTAAAATAGGTAAAGATTTAACCAATTTAAATACTACTTAAACTGTGAAGAAATAAATTTGTTGAAGCACTATAATTTCCGCGGCTGCGCAGTAGTCAAGCGTTCATGTATTCGACTGGTGAGCCAAAGGTCGTGAGTTCGAACACTGTGTTGTATCCTTAAGCACAATACTTTAATTGACTTGCTCCAGTCGACTCAGCTGTACAAATGAATACCAGCTTCTGCTAGGATGCTAACCTGCGATGGATTAGAGTCCTGTCTAGGGGGATTCAGGAATTTTTATACGTTTAAAACTAAGGGAAACCGGAGTTGAGCCGGCTTGTAAGTCCCTATATTGGCTCGGGAAGGAATAGCTTTTTTATTAGTCTTGATATCACTTCCATCTTATAATGTTGACAATACATAATAAGTCATACTCCCATACCTTCTCCTTTTTGTTCTCCTCGTTTGCCCGGCAGAGTGAACGCCAAACCGGATGTGCTGTTGTACAGAACAATTCTATCACTCTCATAGCTTGCAGCGTATAACGTGCGCAGATCAGCAAAACTGTCAGAAAGAAGAAATTAAGGACATGAGAAGTAGAGTAGAAAAAGCTCTGGGGAAATATAGTAGAAATATTGTTTTTAAAACACAACCAACACAACTGACTGAAGAAGGAGCTTGCTCCGAAAACGCTTTCATTTTTCATTTAAAGCAATAAAACTGGCCCTACAAACCATATAGAATGTATCAGAAAATATAGTAAGGTCCAACAAACTTCTGAACTGATCGCAAAATTGAACTCCTGCTCGAATTGCTCGCAAAATTTTGAAGGATGCTTGCTTACTCGAAAATCGCCAGTTTTCATAATTTAGTTCTCAAATGTTCGTGCTCGCATAGCCTGCATAGCAGGCGCTATTTTGGCTTTTTTTTTGCGCAGGGAAAAAGTCCTCTCAGCGTGAAGCGAGAACGAGGCACGAGCTCATTCTCCTCCTCGTCCCAGTCTCCCATAACTACAACTAGCGCGGTCAAGTTACGTTCGCAGCCCGGGTCGATAAAAAGACAAACTGGAGCGCCTGCTTTGCAAGCTAGTGCTCGCAGAAAACGACAATGTGCTCGTAGAAAACGACAATGTGCTCGCTTGCTCGCAAAGACCATTCGATAATCCTAATACGATTTTATTTATTAATGAATTTGTTAAAAAGATTTACCGATTGGACATATGAATACACAATAGGACACGTTGTCTTAAACGCTGTTTAATCACCAAAAAAGGTAGAACAATTAGAATACAATGGTTTAAAAACTAACAATTACCAACAGACATGGTGCAGCTGGGATGATTGGAGATTTATCACGTGCTAAGAGTTAGCCAATCGGCGCGCGCTTTTAGGTCTGCCCAAAGGGCACCATCCCAGAACACGCTGTGAGATTAGTAACGATCGCTGTTGTTTCTCGTTTTGCTAGAGAAACAAATTTCGTAAAATGAATTATTAAACAGGCAAGTGCTGGTAATTACTAATAAATGTATTTAAACATAATGTGTTCTGGTAATTACTGATAAATGTATTTAAACATAATGAGTTTTGATACTACTTAGAACTGTTTTAAAACCAACGACTGTAGTTTAAAATGGCGGCCATTTTGAGACCATTTTATGCGCGCTCGGCTTTCTGGGATGGTGCCATATCACCATATGATCAATTCAGTCAGGCGTTCCTAGCACGCAAGGGCCGATCATCTGGTATGGGCAAACAATCTTGTAAGTTCTGACATTGTTCCGGTAAGGTTCAGCCCTTGACCTGGTTCACTTTACCAACTGCACTAACCTCGCACACCACAAGCATGATAGTTCGTACCTTACACTTGACGGCCCCACAAGGCCACCTCCTGATGCATACACGTCTATAAACTGACCTGCAAAGTTTCAAAGCAAACTACAAAACTTCGTTTCATATCCACAATTTAGATCACCAAGTTTAATTTTCAATTACAGAGATTGTGTCTGTCTGTATTGTTCTGTCTGACCATTTGTCTGTATGTCCGTCTGACTGACTTCTTTTTCACTAATATCTCTCATCTTCTGTGTAGAAACATTTGTTGAATTTGATTTCGAGATAGCAGAGCTTTGTCTAGGGATATTTCTCGTGCGACTGATAATACAAGAACTGCTTCGGGTCTGTGTTTATCGTATCAATTAGCACCCTTTCGATTTCTCCAGAAAACAAATGTCTTATCTTCAATAAGACTTTTTCTCACCTGTTTTCCCGTTAAACCTAAGAATGCTGTTTGTAACGTAACTTGTGACGTAAACGTGCCTGTAAAACACAGAGTAACGACAATCAGTCAAAGTTAACAAACACAGCCAATCAAAATACACACAAAAACACTGATACACTGACAAGTTACACAAACACAGTACAACAACAAACACCACAAACACAAACATAAACACGAACTCTGAGGTGGACAAAAACGCTTACACGCCACACACACACACACACATAAAACACACACACATACATAAAATACACACTCGCTCAATTTACACGAGATTTGAATTGGGAATAACACTGGGCGTCTGTCATGGCGATAAAATATCATTCAGAACGTCAGTTACAAAGGTTTATGATCTCGTAAAGCATTAGCTTCCAACATTAAGGTAGGTCCTCCATACCAAGGCTATATTGACCCATTCACTTACCCGTCACAACCCACTGTAAGTCCAACTGGTTTCTCTACCTTGGCAAATACTCCAAGACGTTCACCTACAAGTACATGTACATTTTAACAATCCGTAATTTCCCTTCTGAAAGACGCTCGACACTTTGGGTCATTTATTTGAACGCGGACTGAACCCGGGACCTCTTGGTTGGCAGTCAGAAATCTTACCAACTGCGCTAACCTCGATTCATTGCAGGGACGGCGGAACCAGGGGTGCTACGGGTGCTCTAGCACCCTTAGCTTTTCACAAAAGCTGAACAAAAGTATTCTCAGTTTTGCTACAGCAAACTTATTTCTTACAAAATATTCTTTGTCACTTCGTTCAGCACCCCCAGCTCAGATTCTGCTCCGCGTCCCTGCATTGTTATACTCACTGTCTCAAGTCCGGCTAATATCATGTTTTTTAAAGGCATCTAGCAGTTTTCCCAAAATAATGTTAATTCCGTTGTATTAGTATTGTACCACGTTTGATCAACATCGATCTCGGTCGGCCATAGGGATGTTCCGCTCAGTTGTGGTCCACTGTGATTTGGTTGATCGATCAGGTAGTTATCCACTTTTGATTGAATAAGGTTTGACCGTTCAGCGCGCAAGATTATAGTCAACCACTTTCGATCAATCAGTCACCCACGTTTCATTATAAACAGCCACGGTCGACTGAACAGTCATCCACGGTTTGTTACAATCAATCACGGACCAATCGTCCACGGTTGATTATTTATATTTATTGTCAACCATGGTCAATCGATCAGTCGTCCACGGTTTGTTACAATCAACCACGGACCAATCGTCCATGGTCAATCGATCAGTCGTCCACGGTTAATCATAGTAAACCATGGTCAATTGACCAGTCGTCCACGGTTTGTTACAATCAGCCACGGACCAATCGTCCATGGTCAATCGATCAGTCGTCCACGGTTAATCATAGTAAACCATGGTCGATTGACCAGTCGTCCACGGTTTGTTACAATCAATCACGGACCAATCGTCCATGGTCAATCGATCAGTCGTCCATGGTTAATCATAGTAAACCATGGTCGATTGACCAGTCGTCCATGGTTTGTTACAATTAACCACGGACCAATCGTCCATGGTCAATCGATCAGTCGTCCACGGTTAATCACAGTAAACCATGGTCGATTGACCAGTCGTCCACGGTTTGTTACAATCAATCACGGACCAATCGTCCACGGTTGATTATTCATATTTATTGTCAACCATGATCAATCGATCAGTCGTCCACGATTTGTTACAATCAACCACGGACCAATCGTCCATGATCAATCGATCAGTCGTCCACGGTTAATCATAGTAAACCATGGTCGATTGACCAGTCGTCCACGCTGGGACACATAGGCGAAGGCTAAAATCCAAAGTCTGAAATTCTTCCACGGCTTCCACGAGTTGCACGTTCTTCTGCATGCTTTTTAAAAAAGCCGTGTGGAAAATGCTTGACCCCTCAAGAATTGGCCCGCTACTTTTTCCGTAGTTTTAGTGATAAGAAAAAACTTAACCCTCGAGTGTTTTGGCCGTTACTCGTTTTTACTGTTCCTCCGTTCTTCGTTACTCCGTAACCTATATTTTAGTAACATCCTCAATAACGAAACATCTTTACAGAAAAAGTTGTTAGGTTTTAAAAATTATAGACTCGAAGCCATGATGGTAAACTAAGTTTTGGATGTGTAAAAAAAACTTGAATTTGTTTGTTTTTCCCACGTTTATTTGGCTTATTTTATAAAATAACTGATAGAAAACAAGTCCCCTTGCCATGTTGAGCTATAGAAGCCACGTGCTACCCCAAGCGCTTGTATTTATCAATTCCTGCGTGTTTCTTTAACTCAACAATAGCACGTGGACTTGTAAACAACATTGCAACAGATCATAGTCAAATAGTAAAATTATGGTAATAAGTAGTTTAAAACAAGAAACCAAACGGAAATATGGCAACAACAGAACGTACCTGTGTCAGGGTCAAATCGTAAGATATTGTCTGTATAATGGCTACATACTAACAAACTACCATCATGCAACAGGGCGACATCTTCGGGTCTTCATCAGAAAAATAACAAAATGAACACTTAGTGAAGTTCGGAATACAGTTTCAGCCAGATAAGGGAAAGAAATGAAGAGAAGAAACGAGCCAAGTTGAGGTGGGGCGGGAGTGGGCTAGGGTGAAGTTAGAATGGGAGTTGGGTAACCTGAGGCTCGGACGTTGGTGGGGGGTAGGGTGAAGTTGTAACAGTTGTGGAGTAGGGCGAAGTTGGGACGGGAGTAGGGTAGGGTGAGGCTCGGACATGGGCGGAGTTAGGGTGAAGTTAAGACGGGAGTGGGATAGAATTAGGTTAGAACAAGAGTGGGGTAGGGTGAGGTTGAGATGAGACTGGGATTGGGTGAAGTTGTGACAGTTGTGGGGTAGGCTGAGGTTGGGACGGGAGTAGGGTAGGGTACGGCTCGGACGTGTGTAGGGTGAGACGAGATTGGGACGGGTGTGGGGTAGGGTGAGGTTGAGATAGGAGTGGGGTTGGGTGAGGTTGTGACTGAGGGTGAGGTTAGGAAAGGCCTGGGTCTAAGGCTGCATAATTAATCCAATTATGCAATGAGCCCCTTCGCAGGAAAAGCAATATCAAGATTTGTAAGTTTACCAAGTTTGGTAGAATTTAACTGAATAATGACCATGTAGTGGACTTTCTAAAATCACTTTAATAAGTAGTTTGGGGGAACAGCCGTCTCCACACCATGACAAAGTGATGTTGAACCTCGGTTATTTTCAGTGATTCTTCAAATGTCAGTACATTGTCAATTAACATCCAACTAAACGCCATCAAACTCGGTAAACTTACCAATTCTGATGCTGTTTTTCTTATCACGGGGTTGATTTCTCAAAAAGGTTAGTTAGAATTGTTTATCTAATGTCTAATCAAGTCCTTTTCTCACAAGGGACGTTATTGGCCAACGGGGTGTGATGCTGTTCAGTCGGTAAAATATTAATCTTATAGTTAAAGTAAAGTTTAAGATTTTGAGAATAACTCTTAAAAATGAAAGTAAAATGTTGAGACTTGGTTTAAGACCTATGCCAGGGAATTTACAAAATCAGAAATAATAGCAGTGGCAGAAATAAAAAGGTGAAAATAAAAAAATAAAAAGTTAGCGTGTGATTACAGGTCTTTTTTCTTAAAATAATAACTTACAACAACATGAATCTTTGTTTCGGAACTCAAAACGAGTTAAATTTACGAAAGTTGAATATGTAGGACGTATAGAACAAAATGAGAACTGTCCAGGCTATTGGCGTTAACACGAGAAAGGTGGCCTAGAAAGAGGTGATAATCAGTGAGCGATAGTATAATTCAATTTGAAATATTGTTGATCACGTTCAAAGCAGCCCACAGACTTGAACCATCGTATGTTGTGGACCTAATTTTTGTTAAGCATTGAACTCGAGTTTAATACAGCCTCAGATCTACACAGTGTTTGTTGCTGGGCCATCCATTGTGCAGAACTTATGTTACGGTAATTGGGCGATCGTTCGTTTAAAAGGGCTCTTTCACGGCTCTGCGCATGCTCAGGGATTTATTGACACAAAACGTGTTTCAAGCTAAAATATCTATCAACAGACACTGTTCAGATACCAATCTAAGGCTTTTCAAGAAGTAAATGCTATGGATGGGCTGTTTTAGGAGGCGATAAGATGGATTTTAGTTGTCAATTCTTGTGTTCCGGGCCGGAACAAAATGTAATAAATTGTTTTAAAATGCATAAAGCCTTAGCAGATGTGATCGATTAATGTTTTTTTTAGTGGATTAAGATGTTTTCTTTTAAAAATATTTGGATAAATAACGTGAAAATTTACCTTCTGAAAAAGAGAAAATCCATTGATTCAGCCAAGGAGGAGCACTTTAAAGCGGCAGCCCCGACATTATGGAACCATTTTCCGACACAGATTACGAACACCACGTCATGAGCATCTTTAAGAATTCTTTTTTAAGACGTCTTAAAAACACATTTTTTAAAATCAGCATTTGAGATTATTTTAAATATGAATGTTTAACTGACTAAACTTTATAATAATTCCCTTTGTTAAACTAGAATTTTATATTTATAGCGAGTATATTAGTTTCTGACAATTATATTATAAATAACCGGATTTTTCTATGTAATGGGCATTTGATAATCTCCTACAAAAAATGCGCAATAAAGTTAATTAATTAATAATAATAATAATAATAGTAATAATAATAATAATAATAGTAATAATAATAATAATAATTATTATTATTATTATTATTTTTTATTATTATTTTTTTAACCACAAAGTGCGCTCCCTTACCCCCTCAGTCCTTGGTGACCATCAGCAACCTATTTTAAAAAACACAACAGTTCATAATCAGCAAAACTGATACTAGTTACAACTTTATACATTATACAAATAAAAGTCAAGCCCTTTTATCAATTCAATAACGGATTTTTTTTATGACTAGATGGAAATTTAGCCGTTATGTCAATTCAATAACGGATTTTTTTAGACTCTTAAAATAGATAATATACAGATGGAAATGAAGACGTTACGGCACTTTGATAAGAGGGCATTTTTATACTCTGTTACAATTGGGTTGCAATTAATTTAGCCTTTATGTCAATTCGATAATAACCAAGCACGGAAGAAGTTGTGGGAGTCCTATTTTTTAAACTGCGTACCATACATTGACCTGTACACAAAGCAAACAAAACCAGCAAACCACAGTGGCGAGATTAGAGCTCCCAACACGGTTTCTGATCTGGGTGTTACACGTTTTCACATGTCATTGAAACAGCCGTTATATCGGTAAATTATACCGACCAGAAAACTGACTAAAAAGTCGTTCCTATTTACATGCCATGATATTCACAAAAAAGTGTCGTTGAATGTTTTGTGATTAATCAAGATGATCGGCTTGGTCAAATACTGGCCAAAATAAATGTTGGTTTTAGCCTGCAGGTCATACGTACTATAATGGGTTTTTTCTTTTCAAGGTCAAGATATCTTCTATTATGGCCAGACATAACATTGGACATTGACCGGTTGTTATATAAAGGCCTGAAACATATCTTTTATAGCAATCAAAAATAAGCACCCTTCTTCCATTTGAAAATTTCTTGATTATCAAAACTCAAAGTCAAAGGACTGATTGATTCAGAAGTTTGATTTCTTTCCTTGATAGTTTGCTAACAATATCGCGTTTACCAACATTCCTTTTCCTTTCAAGATTATGTCCTAATATTGACAACAAAAGTTTAATTGGTATGACCAAGATGGGCACCTTGTTAAGACAGACCTGTGTGTCCATCTTAACAAGCTCTCTGAATCAGAGCCTCAAAGAGATGCGTTGCTTGTATTTACAATAAGTTGCTTCCTTGTTCAGTAAAGTCACAATTATTTTATCTGAAAATACATGTTTGAAAAGAGAATGAATGAACCACGTGCCAGGGGATATGTAAAGTTAATGCAAGTGGTGTGAGATTCCAAAATTGCAGTCAGCAAGTTCAAAAACTTGAATTGAAACATCAACCGCCTGCTACTACCTCTCGATGAGGAAAATAAAAAAGCCCTATTATTAAACTGGCACTTAGATCATCTTTCGAAGCCGTTATTTTGACGTTTAGAAAGAACATGTTATATAACCACTTTGTCTTTCAAGGCTTTTAATTCGAGCATTTGGAAGGGATTAACAATTCTTTAACAACAGAGACCCGCCAACGTGCCACCTTCCAGCTTCAAATGCTCAAACAAGTCTTGAGGTTTTGTCCAAAACTTAATTCACCACAATCTTGAAAACTACAAAAAAGTTTTTCTGAGTTTGATTATCACATCACTTACGTTGACTGTAAACTCCGTTTTTATGATCCAATAAAAACAATGTATGATGTACTTTGTTACATGAAGAACGTTTAGCATAAAAAAAATGACAAAGCATAGAGAGATCAAAATAAAAAGCCAAATTATAAGCCTTTGTTTAGTGCTCCTCCTACAAAGAAACAACCCCACCTGCTCCCAAAATCCTAGAATTAAAAAACCATTTTGTGCTTCCAGAAAATATTCACACCCCCATCAGAGAGGGAACTGGAGGCTGCTAGGGGGAGGGGTCTCAAAAGCTGAGCTTTTTTAAAAAGTAGTTTATGAGTTCAAACTGCAAATTCCTGGTGATAAAAGGTTGAGGGGAGGTGGTACCAAACAATATTTCCTTCTTGAAGGGGTTAATGGATATTTTCTGGAACTACAGAATGAGGGAATACAACACAAGAGTATTGTTTTCAACATTTAGAAAAAACATATAATGCAAGTCTCTCCCAACATTCGACTTTACTTATCAATAAAGCAAATTTACCAGCCCTCATTTTCACTTCACTGAGAGGGTAAGTATAGAGTAATGTTGCATTTCTACAAACTTGCAGTATTTAAATAGTGTAGCACCATAAGATAATATTCTGTAGCTATATTAAATTATACTGTAAAATTGATATACCCTAAATAAGAATAAAAGTGGAACCCACCACTCCCAAAAATGTTCCATTAAGGGTAAACTTGACAACCTGATCCCTCAGAAAGCTTGCCACATAGAGAGTGTTGTTTGGTCCTAGGGTCATTCCTTCAGGACAGTCAAGAGAACTTTCGTTACCAAAAGCTTGGATAAACCTGTAAGGTTACACAGTGACACACAGTTAGATTACAGAATACTATAAAATGTGGGTTCTAAACCTTTAGCTTAAAGGGTCTCTTTCATGGCTGAATCATTGGATTTTCGTTTTTTCAGAAGTTTTAACATTATTTGTCAAAATAATTTCAAAAGAAAACATCTTAATCCACTAAAAAGACATTAATCAATCACTTCTGCTAAGGCTTAATGCATTTTAAAACAATTTATTACATTGTGTTCTGGACCAGAACATAAGAAGTGACAATTATAATCCAACTTAATTGCTGTCCAAAATTGACCATCCGTAGCATTTGCCTCTTGTAAAACTTAGATTGGTATCTGAACAGTGACTGTTTAGAGATATTTTAGCTTGAAATAGGTTTCTTGTCAATAAATCCCTGAGCATGCGCAAAGCCATGAAAAGGCCCTTTTAATCTCTTTCACAAAGGGTGTTTCAAAACAATAGCTATAGATCTAAAAAGATTATAACCAGAGGGGCTTATAACTTGGGGGG
>JANRMR010187207.1:0-11028 GCA_025434825.1 Bergia sp. 'catenularis'
CTTTGATCTTTTTCAATACTTGTTTAACAAAACAAAATTTAAATCCTTCTTTCACAACCACATCTACTAAAATCTTATGGGGGGGGTAGAAATGGAGATGCCCATCTGACAAGCTGCCAAACCTTATCAACAGAACGTAATCTTTTGAAGCAAACCAAATTTGCATTGTCTTACAAACATTATACTTAATGACGTCAGTTAAGTATTATCGTATCAATCAACCTACCTTTCATCATACAACACTTACTATACTCCAGCTAGGTCCATTGTCGTCTTCGTATCCAATCCATTCATTCGCTTGTATGCGAGCATGGAAGCGGTCAAAACAGGGCCAATTTTTTGTGTCAAGCGGCTTTTACAAAAACTCATCCCACAATCAGTGCAGATTATTTTACCATTACTATACTCGGGGTCATAGATACTAATTATAAAAGTTTCTACTCTGAATGTGGGATGGATTTCGTCGTCAGTTCGACGTCAATGACAATCTTATAGCTTACGTTACATCTGCTTGATTGCTTTCCCGTTGAACGGTTCAGGTGCTTGCCTGCGGTGATTTTTTTAAATTTTCGGTGGTTCGGGTGCCGTTCAGTTTCCCAGCCAATAAATTTCCTGACTGTGTCACAGCTTTGAAGACCAGTGCGAGCATCACCATCTCTTGGCTCCACTCAGTACTCCAAGCTTTGCGTGGTGCAACAAAAGTAAGGAGAGAAAAGGACCATTTTGAACCCTTGATGTGATATTTAAGCAACTTTAGATGCTGCTGTTTGTAAACTAACAACAATCACAATTCAGGTACTTTGTTGATTTCATTTTACATGTTTTCTTCAGAACTGGCAAATTCCCCTGGGCCGAAGGTTCAGATCACTTAAGTTGTGGTTTCTCCTGAGACACTATGGGATGACTGGAATGCAAGCTTACATAAGAAAGGTCAGCGGTTCTTCTATTGTTAAGCTGGAGTGCGATGATATTTTGATTGAAAATGTTCATTTAGACAGAGAAAGGGTTTCTTTAAAGAATTAGCACGGAAAAAAAGGGAAAGGACAGCGAAATCAATGAAAAGAAATTTCATTTCTTAGTTGCGAAGAGAAAGAATGAGACAGAGACAGCGGCGGACAGAGACAGAGGCAGAGAGGGGGGCGGGAGGACAACATAGTAAAAAGGAATTGCATTTCTTAGTTGCGAGATAAAAGAAACTGGGGTGGGTTCAATAGCAGTTATAAATAACGGTAATTGAACTGAGTGGAGTGCAGACCTAAATTGCACGACACGAAGTTAATTACAAATTAATTATATCCGTTTTGAAATCAAAGTGAGATATTTAAATGTGTCATTCATTTTGTGTGCCGTTTGCAGCAACAATTGTCAAAATTGCCACACGTTGTGCATCCTTTCTTGCTGCGCTGTGATTAGCAGTTTCAGTTTTTTCTGCTTTGTGATTGGTTGCTCAAAACAGTGCAGTTAATTCTGTAATCACTGCTGTTGGGAACCAATCAGATTACAGATATCATCAGTGATTTCAAAATGGATATAATTAAATAATAAAATACCTTTAATATAGGATAAATCAGAAAGACGTGGCTCAATTATGGACTGAAAGTGACGAAGGCCCAAAATGTTTTCTACCTTTCCGACTACCCATCAAGACTTGCACATTTTAGACGTTTCACAGTTCATAAATACTTTGATGCTGTTTGTTATTCTCTACATTTCTAACAGTCGATCAAGCTGGCAGAATACTTTGAGAGTCTAGTGCGATCAGACAATCGCTTCCAAGTCGTTGCCGAAAGAGTTCTGGCACTTGTTTGCTTTCGTTTCAAGGTAAGCTGATTTTCAGTAAATATCTATATATACAGAGACTTAAATACTCCATACAATACAATACTTTTATTCTCATTTCACTTTTTACAGGAAGTATCTAATTTTATCTATATTTTGTTGAATTTTTTTGTTTTATTTTGTTTATATTTACAAAATATAGTTATATGCAAGGAAATGCCTAGGGCCAAAATAAACCGTTTTTCGAGTTTGGCACTAGACTGGTTAAGTTTTAATTTTTACGCAGCATCACTCATTAACAATACTTACAAAACAGACAGAAAAAGACATGCACTATACCATAAAATCTATCAAACACTAATACCGTCCAACGTCTCTATATTACGTATACTTTTCTATTACAGACACTTCGTTTGCAATGCTCACTCATTTACTTTAAAAACATTTAATAATATAATAATATTCCTTTAATACGGACACTCTTACTCTCTCTATTACGAGCAACGATCACTTTGACTCGGGCCCAGACACAAAATTTTCAAATAAAACCTCACCTCGCTATTACGAACATTATCTACCTTTCCGACTGTGCACTATCGTTTTGCTTATACAACACGTAGGTGTAAGCTGCTACCCAAAGCCATAAATAATCTTCAGACGCCGTCCACTTTTTTTATACGTTCCTTTTCGTCATCATTATGCTTTCCTGCTCGGATGAATTATAAAATGTTTTTCTTGTTCTTGGCGCGGTAATTTTTAAAAGTGTTCATTTTAAAAGTTTATTCTTAAAAGTCATTTTATAGAGGACCTCTACAAAAACTTCTTATTTATTCGATAAAATACCTAAATCTATCAAGAGTTCTTCGTTTTCTAGCAAATTCTGCCGCCTGGTTAAAACTCACCTGAAAGCTACTGCTGCCACTGAAAGATTTTATATCATATATAGTTTTCATTGGTCGCCAGTTTAATTGCCAAATTTAAAACTTGTACCTTCTTAATTTTTTATACTGCCAGTTTCTTACGATTCTTATATTTTTTATCATTATTCTATTTTAAGCAATTAACAGTAAAAGAACCGCATCGTGGAATTATTAATACGTTTTTGTCATTATATCTATGATAATAATAATAATGATGATGATGATGATAGAAAATAAGGCAATTTAATAGTTGTATATTTGATTTTTAAAAGGGCTCTAGTGAGATCAACCGAACAATCATCGAGAGGGCCAATGCCTCTGGTAAAATCTACATAACTCCAGCAACTGTTCACGGCCGCTACTTCATGCGAATGTCTGTAGGACATCCTGACAATACACCGGCCGATATCGACTACGCTTGGAGTGTTATAAGCCAGGTCGCCTCAGAGTGTGCAGTGTTATAAAATGGAACCAGTCACACAATACTTCGGAAACATCTGATCACCTTCCGTGTTAAGCTTTCTCCAGTTTTAAAGTTGTGACTGGCAAGCACTTCTGGGGGGGGGGATGGGGAGGGGGGTTGTACTTCTTATATTTTTGGTGGGCTATGCCGTGCGCTTCGTTTTCAGACCAAATCATGTAAAGAGATAATAGAGACTTTTTATTATCAACACTGCAGTAAAAACTAAATTACTTTGATCTACATAAACAAAGGTCTTCAATCTGCACCTACTCGCTGATTTGGGTCCACAAGGTATTGTCGTCGAATGTGCAGCCGCCAACTTTTTCGGTGTGGTGGACAAACACATACTTTATTCATAAACGATAAAAGTTAGTACAGGGGCCGTGCCTGAAATATTATATCAAATTAAAACAGTTTGAAAGGTAAAAAGAAAAATATACTAGAAAACATTATCAGTTGTGAAAGGTAACAAGGGATAAGTTGACAACTAATATGGAAAAAGTATTGATCGTTTAGCCCAAATGCCGATTCCTTGAGGAAAACAGTTTACAAACTTATCAGCCGTTAACATATAGGTGAATAATTTAATTGGTCATCTATGGCAGTTTTAAAATTTATCTTTTTCCCTATTTATCATACAACTAATTTAAAATGATATTCAGTGTGAACAATAGCCACTAATGAGCACGCTATTGTTGGTTTCTAAGAATATCGATGAGATTCACGTTTTTTGTTTTTACAAAGCAACCTCCTTGAATCTATAGACGTATATATTATTACTTGAACTGACAAACTTATTTAATATATATCATTTATTTATTTATTCATTTATTGGCAACCCTTTACAAGGCGTTGCATGAAATGCCAAAGCCAAGGGCTTAGCTGAATTACAAACTGGAGGAGCCCAGGACTAAATAGAAGTGTTTATGTAAAGAACAAAGATATCACACACGTACTTACTAATGCGATATTAATCATATTAATTGCTAATAATTAGGTGCTAAGAAAAGTAAAAAATATAAATTGTGGGCTTCATTGGTACAAGTATAACTAATGGCGTTTGTTTGTAATCCACTAGTGTTTATTGTGTATACGTTTTTTAAAGGGTCTGTTTCACGGTGTGATTGGGCAATCTTTCCGTTGCTCGGCAAAAGACGTTCAAAACGCAAAAATAACTTTTGCTACAGATATAAAAAGCACAATTCTGCTTTAAACCATGCAAATATTGTGCGGATGGCTTAATTTCACGGACGATTGAAACGGATATCAGTTATGAGTGTTTGAGCGAATTTAGTGTTGACCCGCAGGATAAATTATTGACTAGCGAAATATAGCGCCAAATCCATCGATCCTTGAGAATTCAATTCGTTAAAATGGTTTCTTTGTCAAATTGAATTGATTTGATTAATATACTTTGAAAAAAATTGAAAGGAAATAGTTTTGGAAAGCGGCAGTTTTGTCTGGAATAACCGTGAAACTGCCCCTTTAAGGATTCGCTTATAATTACAAGTTATGAGTGACTGTCGAAATATTAGGGAAGTGCGTTCCAGCATTTGGGCCCTTGAGTTAAAATTGAAAAAAATATTTATGAAATAAGGCATTTAAATCGTGCTTACTTCTACTGGAGTAGTTTTGGATATGGTAATCAAAGACAGTTGTTAACCCTCAGCTCTGGAGACAGTATTTAAAGAAAAACTGAAAAGTAAAATAATGAAAACGGTATGTTTTGGTAATGCTACGCTTTTCACAACTTTGAACCGCGGTAAACCTTGTAGTCGATTCCCTTTTCTGTTGTCACTCTCATCACGGCGCCATGTTTTGATTCGTCCTCGATCAGCTGCATTATGCCCTCCGCGACGAGCTCAGGTCTGGAATATAAGGACAATGTGCCACTTTAATCTTACAATGGATAAACCCCTTTCATAATATAAACGCTGAGGGGGTGGGAACTTAATTAGACATTAGACACCCCCACCCTAAAAATAATAACGATTTTCAAAGCGGTGCAAGGGATGGTCAACAGTCTGGTTTAAAATGAAGTTATTTTTCCACGCAGTCATGAACTTTCCAGTCACTGACATCAAGTTTTGAACAACCAGTATTAATCAATTTCTGAAGTGGTTGTTCAGACTACTTCTATCTTTTTCTTCGAAACCTTTTTCTTACACCTACTTCTCGTTACACAGCTAAAAAGAGCTAATACTTGTTTGTGGTTGGGTTTTTTTCAGCGGTCAATAAAAGCGATTTAAAAAAGTATCTTTCAAAATGAACGCGTGCGCGCTTGCGTGTTATCCTCAAAATAAAGCGGATGATTTGACAAGCGTGGGGTGGACTGTAGCATTTCTACCCAAACAACACCAGACAACAGCAAATGTTAATTTCGTATGAAAGAACAGGACACAACCATTAACCTGTACCGCTTGTGATATGATTTGATTAATGCATTTCCATCCTAAATTAATTGTTTGTTTGTTTGTTTGTTAGACAAGTTAAAGCAAAGTGCAAATTCTGCAAAAGCAACAGCTTTCCAAAAGCTCTTAGTGTTGAATTGTGTAAAACACCGTTAGCGCACTGCCTTATGGGATAAAAGGTAAAGGTAAAGTAGCCTTTATTTAACGTCGGTAGTTCCGTCAGCTCCTAGAGCTGCTATCAGTGGAAGCCGGCGGTGCGCACTTTATCCCCTCCCCCTGTCAGTGCTCCGTTTTACGAGTATTTAAAGCTATAGCTACACAGATCAGAGGAAACTCGAAACAGATGTTGGCGTCACCGAGAATCGAACTAGGGACCTCCAGCCTCGAAGGCTGTGCACTAACCAACTGGGCTACGCCTGCTCCTGATCGTATGGGTAAATGGGTCCATTATTTTGTAGTTTCTGGTGAGATGAAATAAACACTTACGAACAGCAACATTTACCAATCCTTTGCGTTTGTGCGAGTCAAATACAGTCAAATCCTGCTATTTCGAACTCAGTTAATTCGAAATCCTCGCTATTTCGAAGTCAGACAGAATTCCTTTAGCCTTATTTTTTCAGTCATTTACAATCGGCTTTTCAAACGCCCGCTATTTCGAAATATTTTTTATTTATGCTGCGAGTTCGAAATAGCGGGACTCAACTGTAGATCTTCATAAAGGTTTTCCACCACTTACGGGGAAGGGGAGGGGGAACCTCTCCCTCTCCCCTTGATGACATCACTCAGTTTGTAGGTGTTCGAGTCACGTCCTACCTGGAGCTCAGCTCCGTGAATTTTCTGGAGCGTCAAAAGGACAGTCAGCCCAAAGGATAACGGTAGTAAATCAAAACCCTTTAACCCAACTGTGTTGAAGGAGTCATTCCTTCCATCATAACACCAACCTTAACAGCCCCTTCTGTCGAACTTCGTCACGGCGTTGCTCTGGTGTATCCAGTCGCTCAAGCATCGAATGGACCAATGGTGTGTCCGTGAAAGAGGGGCAGACACAATTCACCCGAATTCCTTCCTGCTGCTTCAGCAGCTAAAGAAAATTTAAAAAGTCAAAAATTAATAAATCCTTTTTTAATGTAAGCCTCAACGACTTGAGATAATGTTTGATAAAATATATTTTAAGACGGGGAGGAACAACTCTTGGTTCAAAATATAATCAACACCAGTTATCAACCCTTGAAATCACAACGTAAATGGACTTGGGGGAGGGGAGGGGGGGTCAATTTGACCACACCAAAGATTTTCCAAATTGTCACACACAAAAGCTGGCCATTTGGCAGGCAAGCATCATTGGCATAGCTAGTAATTTTCCATGTTATCAACGAAATGCAAATGAAAACAAACTTAAAACGTCTCAGTTTCAATAATTGTGGACAAATTTCTCATAATCAACCAGTTTACTACCTGTAAACTTTTACAGAGCCCAACTACAGCGTGCTTTGTGGCCGTGTACACAGGGTTCATCGAATACGGTAGCAAACCTGTGGAGAAATAAAACTATGCATTTCCCTCGACTTAATTTGCAATTATTATATTACAATTTAATATTACTAAAACTTGCATGCTGTTGTCTTTTCTTGGTAAAACAATGATATGCACGCGTGAGGTACTGAAATCTAAGTACCAGAAAATAAGATCTGGAGCAAAACCTGTTGTTTTCGTGTTTATTTTTCACACAAATTTGTTTTCGCAGCTTAACTTAGTGTGTGGAATTGTCGTTGTGATTACATTATACTCTAAACAATCCAACACAACTATTTTACAATTAACCACGATATTTTGTGCCGGAGACTTTATCACAAGTCAACCATAATAGCCACGGCAGTATAATCCTGGTTCTCATAGGTCGTTAAAATCCCCGATAATCGGCGATTCCAGTTTTCTCTGACGTCGGTCCCAGATACTGTCGATCTCGGAAATTATATCCTCGACTCCTTCTGATGATGCGAACTTCGCCGAACTAACGCCGGAAATAAAAAGGCGCAAAATTGAAATTTTGTGAACAGGATCATGGTTTACTCAAGAAGGAGTTGAATTTGCGTCGTTCTCGATTTATATTTATTCTTAATGCACATGTGAAAGCAAGGAATGCATCTTCACAACGTCAGAATCAACTTGCAAAGCGAAGAACCAGAAGATTTTGGGTCAGAGAGTTCTTAAAAAGAGAGTAGAATGCGGACAATTCCACACACTGTTTGCTGAGTTGCGCCTTTTCGACAAGGAATATTTTTTCAGATATATAAGGATGAGTCCTGAACGATTCGAGCATCTTTTGAGCCTGGTAGCACCGTATGTTTAGAAGAAACCATACAGAAACCGAAAAACAATTGCACGTGCAGTGATTTCTTGGTACCTAGTAAAATGTACTGCCGACGTCACCGATGAACGAAAATTGTGTTCTCATTTGTCGGCAACTGTTGCAAAAGTCTGGGATAATCTGGGATCCGTTGGAAAAATAGAAACGCTTTCTATTTTCCCAATTCGTCCCTGACTATCGCCGACAATCGGGTAAATCCCCGATTTGTGTTCTCATAGATCGGGAAAATCGGGGATGATTCATACCAATTCCCAATCGCTTTCGGGATGAGCTGGGACAACAATGACGTCCCCATAAATGATTATCACCTTCGATCGGTAACACAATACACTGTTAGAATACAAAAAAATTAACACTTCTGTGTTGTTAATCAAGTTGTTTTAAAACGTTTTTAAGAAACCCTGACATTCGGCTGCCTTGATCACATATAACTGACGCGAGCGATTGTTGTACAATGGCTGAATACTATATTTCAGATAAAGTTTTTTTTTTAAAAATGTCTTTAGATCAAGATTTTAGAATAGCTTAAAGTGAAGTATCATGAAAAAATATCATTTTCCCAGGTTTAATTATAAATCGTTTAGGAAATATTATTTTTATACGTAATCATCACCATGCACATACTTCACGCGAGACCTGGTTGCCACTGAATGTGCAGCAAATGCACAGTTTTACCTATCAAAGATCGCGTTGTCTTGTTCGTTGTGCAAGAGAACTTCGGGGAATCAGCGAAACAAGTTGATAAATAAATATATTAGTTTATGAAATGGATTCGTTTGTTAGTTGTTTCAAGTCGAAGTTTTAAAAAATACATTTGGCATAATGATAACATCTACCTCACCGTCAATAAGTTATCCCCACCCTCCCTCCTTCAAGTGTGAACACCTGCCTGCCATTGAAGCCACATTCACGATTGCTCCTCCTTTTCCTTTCCCACCAGAGGTCCCCATGTATTTCACACCCAGGTATGTACCAAGGACAACACCTTTCTATTGCAAAACAAAACAACATCTTGATTTAAACAAAGTGAAATTTGAAGCTTTGAAGTTTTCTGAATGAGTCTCTGGTGACTTTTGCCAGCGTTGTAAAAATTAACAATTATTTGAAATCCGAGGTAATCGGACTTTATTCAGGACAAAACGTATTGCAGCAATGTTCACTGGTATTTGTGTACATGCACTTTCAGTGGTTTGGGTTTCTAAAAACAGGGTTCCTCCGCAAAATTCAAAACAAAATTTAAGGACTTTTCATGGTATAATAAACGTTTTTTGAGGACCTATGCTATTTCACACCCTGCAACCATGAATGACTTAAAACATTTGAAGATATGTATGTTATTGATTTTTAAGTAGAAAAATATACGTTCTTTCTTGACAAAGTTACAGTTATGCACAAAGATCAAAGTAAACAATTTTAATTCCTTAACGCAAAGTTGAACACTTTATCTTTCAGTAAACTATCGCAATTCAAAAGCAAACAAAATGCAACCTACATCGGGGAGATAAAAATTTAAGGACTTTTCAAGGACCTCGACTGTTTTATGTAAAATTTAATGACTTTTGAGGCCTCAAATTCTGGAAACTAAAATTTATGGACTTTCATGGTTTTTGAGGACCCGGACGAACCCTGTAAAAAATTAGAAAAGTGACAAGATCCTTGAAAACTTCATATTGACTGTGTGACACATCAACCACACTGTACATAGTTATGTGTATGTGACATACTGTTTGTGAGAAGCAGTGGAGAAAAACTACATGCACCCACCAGATTAATGTCAATCATTTTTTCCATCTGGGTTAGATCTTGGCTGACAACTGCGATGCCAGCGTTATTAACAACAGCATCAATGTGGCCAAACTTGTCACAAGTCTTTTGGAAAGCTCCTGCAGAAAGTAACAAGTCAAAATATATGAAGTTACTTTTCTTTCTGGATTAAGTAACTAACTTTTTCTAAAAAGTCCAGGAAACATCTTCTGGTTTTGGATAGAAAGAAGAATCCAATATTTCAGTGCAGCTACTGATTGATGATGATGATGATGATGATGTTGGCGATAGAGATACATTAATGGCACATTTGCAGAATTTCACAGTGATGGCACTGCAGTTGAGATTTTATACACTTTTAGAATGTAATGTTCAGTGATGTCCATACTAATTCAGGTGGTGACAATTAGCAATAGTGTGGCAGTGGTGGTGGACAGCTGTGTATTATCTACCACACTGTGACAGCATTGGCATAGATAGCTAGGTGACAGTGATAGGAGCAACATTAGTGTAACAACAATGCGCACAGACACAGTTGCCATTACTATCACTACACTGTGTGTTATCACCACTGCCACTGTACTATCAGTAATGCCATCATGTCACTTTAGTGTGCCCATCGTCACACAGAGTGCTGCCGTTGCCATCACACTAGTGTGCACATGGCTGTCACAGCACCAGTTGTCAGTTTTATTTGTCAAAGCTGTCAGTTGTCAAGCTGTTGTTACAGCCTGCTATCAGCTGCCATCATTGTCACAGTACTGACACTGATATTTTTTAAATTATCAATTTGACATAATACTGTGTTTCTAAAGCTGTACAGCTATAGTTATGTATGTGCATGGTTGGCTCAGTCGGTAAGATCTCTGACTGCCAATCCAAGGTCCTGGGTTCAAACCCCGGCCTTGCTGAAGCTTGAATTCATTTGGGACCTTCTTTCATGAATCCATGGACAAGGACATTAAACCATTGGTCCCAGCCAAAAATCCTCATCATTGAAGTGTGGCCATATTGGGGAATAAATAAATGAATAGTTTGAAGAAAGATAATCCTAACCTAAAATTCTATTGTTACAAAAATCTAGTAAAAACAAAGTTATTTCAAATTCTATACAGAAATACATTTCAAAAAATTAATATAAAAAGGTAGCCTGCCATGAGTGTTAACTTTTGACTTTTTCCCAATTTAACTAACAAAGCAAGACTCTTTCAATTATAACTTATCTTTCAGTTAACAAAATATAGCTAGCTTTCAATAGCTACTGTAATTTGCTATCCCGATCACACTACCAACCTAAAGATCAGGCTGGGTTACATAGCATAT
>JANRMR010187218.1:0-11028 GCA_025434825.1 Bergia sp. 'catenularis'
CCCCCCCCCCCGTCAGAAAAATAACTGAAGAACATTCAATTTGACTCTTTTAAACGCAAATTAAAAACTCACCCTTTTAAAGAAGCATTTCACTGAACTTAAATATAATGAATTAATTAGTATTATATGTTAATTTTTTATAGATCATGTATATTGTAAATTTTAATTACTATAGCTTTGATTTCTATTGTAATGTGCATTTGATCAGTTTTTGTAAAATGCACAATATAAATCAATAAATTATTATTGTTATTATTATTATCAAATTATGTTTGAGAAATACTCTCAGATACTACAGATGGTTATTACAAAGTCAGCTCAAGATTTGAGTCAGGCACAGTGATTTCAATGTCACGTCCCTCGATCTCACATGCAGTTGGCCAGCTCTTTTGTTGTTTTCACTCGTGTCTTCTCATAACTTGTTTTGACAATGGTTTTTGGTGGGTTCCCAGATAATAACCAGGCTGGCTGGTAATTTTGGATTTCTAAAACAGTGCCTGGTGTCTCATAGCCATCTCGATTCAATCTTTGCTTTTAGTTTTGGAAGGTGACCATAAAGCTTTTTGCTGGTCATGTGTACAGTCCAACTAATATCAAAGACGGTTCGAAGCATCTTTAAAAACAGCCATTGAAAGACTTGGTTAACACCTTAGTCATGTCTCACACCCATAGAGTAGAACAGTCAATGGTTGCATAAAAAAATCTCTGACCTTTTCTTGGAATCTCCAGATCATTTTAATGCTATTGAAGCTTTTCCGTTTTCCAGGCAAATGCCTCAGAAAACCCTCAGCTGAACCCTAAAAATGTTCATTGGAATTTCTAAAATTTTAGTTGGTTTTAATTTAGTCCGATATATAATCTATGCAGGTGTTATTGTTCAAGAGTAATGAACCAATATTGAAAGTTGAGCGTGGGACAACTCTTGATGTTTTGAAGTTGCTCTATGAAGCTGATCCTCGCTACAGTGGTAAAGTGATTGGACTCCGACCTCTGACTGATGAGCGATTCCCTTGTGTTCTCACACTCAATCATTCAGTGTTAAACCACTCTAAATATGAAATCATTGTACATGGTAAGTCTATTGTAGACTCTTATTTTGTCTAAACATACAGCTGTTGTTTTTGCTTGAAAAAGAAAACCTGGTATGTTTATGTGAATGAAGTCGTATATTTGGGTTCAACTCCCTGCTTTGCTATTATTTGAATATAATTTTCAGAGATTTTCTTCTATGCTGACATTGTTTGTGGACAGGGCCATCAGCTTTGTTCTGACTATTTTTTCCCATCAATATATAACCCTAAAATCTAATCCATACTAAAATTAACCAAGGTAATAAAAATTAGTATCAATAATAGTTATTATGGTAATTAAACCTAGATTGTTTTTTGGGGGGTCTAACTGACCCCCCCTCCCCCTCACCCTTCAGTAATTTTCAGAGATTTTCTTCTATGCTGACATTGTTTGTGGACAGGGCCATCAGCTTTGTTCTGACTATTTTTTCCCATCAATATATAACCCTAAAATCTAATCCATACTAAAATTAACCAAGGTAATAAAAATTAGTATCAATAATAGTTATTATGGTAATTAAACCTAGATTGTTTTTGGGGGGGTCTAACTGACCCCCCCTCCCCCTCCCCCTTCAGTTTTTTAGACCTCATATTTGTGCTGTTTGATCAATTATTGCCAAAAGCTTTTGCACAACTGTTCTCTGACTGTGGACACAACTTTTGACACTAATTAAATGATGTCATCACTGATGACATAATCATGGCAAGTCACAAAAGTTGGATTTTGGCTTTAAAATTGCACTTTTTTGTTAAAAATGGTCATAAACTCATAATTTTTTGGTTTTCTTCTGATTTCATTATAGTTTTAGCCAATAAAATATTGTTTTCTAACTATGTCCGATAAAATATCTCAAAATTAATCAAAATCTCCAGAGTAAAAAATCCAAGATTGCGGCTGAAGTCAACTGTTTGATTTTTATTTTGTTACCATGGCAACAGTGTCTGATTAATTGATAATTGTTTGTGTAGAAATTAAATAGTGGATCATTCACTAATAGATTTGCCAAAGGGCATGCTCTAATTTCTAACTGTTTGGAAAGTTCTCAAACATTAATGTTTGACAAAATAGCCCAACCTTTCTGGGGTTTTAAGTCGATAGTGATGTCACATGGCAACAGAAAATTCTATGTAGTCATGGAAAATTGTTGGAAGGATTATGATTTAGAAAAATTTTAAATATAACAGCAAAAACGTTCCCAGAAAGCTACAACAGGAGGGGAGGGGGGAACTGCCCCCCCTAATATTTTCAAAATTTTAAAGTTAGTGAGAAGCCCCCCCCCTTCCTTCAATATTGAGTCAATAATCCCCCCTTCAATCTCGGAGAAGCTCTGTGGTCTGTATAGAGTTAAGAGAAAAATTAGGCAAAACAATGGTCTGTTGTTAAAAAAAGTGGTTATCATGGCTAATTCTCCTAACAAAAAAACTTGTTTTGCATTGGTATTCTAAGGAGAAGATAGATGTTGATAAATTGGAGATATTTTTCCTTGCTCTGAAGATTGTTTTAAAACTGGTTTTTGTTTTTTCTGATTTCCTATCTTATTTTTGGCTTAATTATCTGTAAAGCAGGAAATAAAACTAGTCTGGCCTTGCAGTTGTTTGCTTCTGAGAGACCAAATTTTTAGTAACAAAATAACCTGATTTCATTTTTTGTTTTATCTTTTTAAGAACAATCGAACTGTCAGACGACATGTCAAGGACCAACCACAGAACATAACCCATCAGAGACACCTCCTCAAGACTGTGTGACTTCTCAAACCAGAGACTGTTCTCCACCTGTTAGTGGGCATTCTTTACATCCTAGCTGGAGTTCCAGTGATGCTGAAGGAGCTTTGATAACCAATCAGATAATAGAACCAACGCCTATGGGGTCAGTGTGCAAACTCCCTTCGGGGCCAAGAGGGGTTATGACAATGGGACCCACCTCCTCTCCAGGTTATGTTACCCACAATGTTGCCAAGCCTGTAAGTTTGGAATCTGCCTGCAACGTAAGAGCCATCCCTCCAAACTTGTCATTTAGCACACGCCCTAGTTTTATTCTACCAAAGAAAAGTCCAACCACAGTTGGGCCAGTGTTCAGCAGCTCTCGTCGCAAGAGGAATGCCAGGAAATCGGCATTTGCTCGCAAAATTACATTAATGACTCCAAACCGGCAGGGAGATACAACTGGTAGATTCCAGGTACAGACACTGGCTTTCTCACAGCAGCAAGGTACTTCTAGTAGACCAAGTCATACTCTAGAGACAGCCACTGCTGATGGCGATCAGTGCTCAAATGACAGTAATCCAGTGGAAGCATGTGACAGCAATACACAGAATGAACAAGAAACAGAAAGTCCTAGTAAGAATGCTGATGAAGATACTTGTACTCAACCACCTGAAGTGACGTCAAGTCATAGTTGTTGTTCACCTGTTCAGCCTGTGCCATTTGAGCGAAGCAGGGAGACAGGTCGTAGTTGTTGTTCACCTGTTCTACCTGTGCCTTTTGAGCGAAATAGGGAGAGACAGCAGGTCTGTCCAACAAGCCAGGCAGAAGAAGAAAACCCTGCAGAAAAAATGCATACACTCAAAAATGGACATGAAACTCCACTTGAAGGACGTTCAGTGTGTGGTCTGGAGATACAGACAGACGCTGAAGGGAGCAGTATTGAAGAAAGAGATTATGCTCAAGATCATTTGACTAATGGTGAACACACAGAAGAAGGTTTAGGAGAAAGCGATGCATATCGAACAGCTGTTGTAAGATTGCAAGATACTGTTCAAGTGAAAACAGAACCAAATGTTGATGATGTTTCATCAGAACAAGTTGATACCAGAGATTCTATACCTTTTCAAATCCATGAAGTAAGAGGTGCCAATGCACCCGATTTCAGAAATGGAACCAATGTGTATAAGCATTGTTGTGAAACTGTGTTAGCTCCAGGGCAGCCAGCACTGCTGCCACATCCTTCAATGGCAACCATTCACACATCAGAAAGCACACAGATACCACATCTGCAAGCAAATAATACTTGTGTTTTTCCAGAAAATGCGCAACTGCTACCTGCACAAGCAAACCACACTCTGTCGGACGTGTCCCATAAATCAGATCAGCAGGAAGAAAACATTCACAAATGTAATGAGTGTCCAAAAGTGTTTGAGACACCAGGATCACTTGACAGACATAAACGAAGTCACAGTGGAGAAAGACCTTATGTTTGTCGGGTGTGTGGATGGGGTTTTACCACTATGGGTAATTTAAACCAACATATGGCCATCCACCAAAAGGTGAAGCCATTCAAATGTGTCTACTGTGGCAAGACATTTGCTCGATCAAATGTGCTGAAAGCTCATGTGCGAAACCACACAGGTGAAAGGCCTTTCCAGTGTGAACTATGTGGCAGTAAGTTTGTTATTGAACACAACTTAAAGAAACATCTACTCATGCGTCACCAGGTAGAGGTTTCTTCAGAACGTCTTGTAGCAGATGCACCATGAGTATACATAATTATATATTTTATTTACAAGAATATTTCAACTACTGTCATTAAGATTTGCACACAGATTCCATGTTTGTCAGATGCTTGGGTTTCAAACTTCTCTCTCCCATTGAGGAAGGTGAAGCATATTTTATAGACTATACTTCTTACTCATGTTCTAATATGATAAATTGTTTCTTCTGAAAGAGTTCAATAATGCATGTGATTGAATTTTACTTGACTTTCTAAATCCATTTTTACCTTTGCCATACATGACACATGAAACTACATGCTTTTGTCAATTCATCAGAGGTGGCAGCTCTGGCTAACTAGGACTCAGTCAACTTCAGGAAAGTGCAAAAGATCAAAGCCAAGAAAGAAAACAATTGTTCTTACTGAGAATCAGACCCATGACACTCCTCTCACATAGCAAGTGCTCTGGTTACCAAGGCAACCAAGAAATAAAATTTCTAGATTTCAAATTTATCACCAAAAGATCTGGATTGCAAAACAAGAATGATGTGTTTGTAATAATTGGTAATAATAATAATAATAATAATAATAACAGTCATAATAATAGGCTTTATTTAAAGAGGGTAACACCCGTTAGTTAGCAAAAATACTGATAACTCCCATGGCCCTCAATTACAAATATGAAATCTAAAATACTGTGGTTTGCATGATAGCTCATTATTGAAAGGATATCTAAGGTAAAACTTATCAGCAGTTCTTATATTGTGGCAGTGTAAATATTTTACCAAAACTTAACAGTTTATAGCAATTTTATGTGCTACCATTGTCACTAGTCAGGGTTCCCACGGTCTTTGAAAATCTGGAAAGTCTTTGGAAATTGTTGGAGATCCTTGAAAATCCTTGAATTGGCTGATGCGGCACCAATAAACTATTAAATTTTTTAAAAAATATTTGATTTATAATTGGCAAATGCAAAAGCTTGTGAGTTTAGACTGAAAATACTCGAGCTTGACCCAAAAACAAATTTGTGTCACACAGGATTTCTGATTGGGTCTGCGTTTTGACCAATCTGCCTCTGGTTTTTGCAACTTAGTGCATGTTACTAGATGTAGAATAAAAAACCTCAACTGGAGAATGTATGATTAGCACTGACAGTTTGATATTTTATAGCAAGTATAGCGAAAACCTTCAAGTTTAGATTGTTGCACAAGGTCCTTGAATTTGCTGGAAAGGGTCCTTGAATTTCATCTTCAGTTAGGAATGGGAACCCTGACTAGTCATCATCACTCTGCCTGTAGGCCTTATGCTTTTTACTCCCACCAAGTTTATCAATTGAACATACATGTATATCTTCTCCTTACAGTATTAATGCAAAATAAGTTGATTGGCTGTGAGCATAAGAGATTTAATCACCCACTCCGTTTGGCACTTTTGGTATAGTGATACTCTCAGATTCTTACTGGCAAGTGAAAGCTTTCAAAGTCCTAGAAAGAAGACACCTGACTTTGCTATCTCATTAAAAACAAAGTCAGAGCACCACATATTCACCACTTCCACATCTCCCATAATCTTTTGTGCATTGGGGTTTATTAGGCCCAGTAAAATAATATCTGTGGTTCAGGTCACATATCCTTGATAATATAGGGCTGATTGGTTTGTATTATTATTTTGGTTTTTGTTAACATTTTCTAGTGATCATGACCAAGTTAAAAAAAACCAAAATTTAATTTTTATTCCACAGCCTGGAAGACAAGTAGGGGTAATTTGATCTGCAAGTAGAGTGTACTCATTCCTTCGGAAAAAGTTAGCTTGATAACTGTTGAAACCTGTCTGGTTTTGAGTTTTTAAAAACTCAATTGACTCAAAGAAATTAAAAGTAAGGCAAAATGGCAATAAAGAGTTGTAGGGTCGGCAATAATTATTTGGGTTAGGGTCGGTCAGGTGACCAGAACCACAGATATAATTTTGTTTGGCCTTAAAGGGAGTCAGACCTTCGCAAACTGCCACATTTTATCTCACTTTTCTTTTCGGGTATTAGTTGTGCTCATTTCTAAGTAGATACCACAACCTATTTTTTCTCCCTGACTTTTTAAGCATAAGTTTACACCAGTTTTATTTCTTGTTTTACAAACCCTGATGGTCCAGGTTTTGCTAAGATACGAAAAAAAATTGTTTCCAGTTGAAAGAAAAATTGACAGAGGTAATATAACTGTATTTTTTATTCAACAAGATCGACTTTCTTGTTTGATTCATGAAAATATGTTAAGTTACTTAATATATAAACATCTTTTATTTCATATAATTTCTATTGCACTGGTGTTTTAAATAGATACAGAAAAAAATATATTTTAACTTAATAAGTTCATGCCAAAATTTTTGTTAAAAATAGCACTTCATATCTTAAGTTAAATAAAGTCTCATCATTTACCATCTTGGGTCCTCAATATTGACCAGAAAAATCCATGAAATAAGAAATAAAATTGGTGTGGCCCAAACCACCAGGAAAATGAGGATATGTGGCTGGAAGGTGACCAAAAAATGAGCAAAAACCTTGGAACTGTCCAGGCTATAACAGAACCCCACATAGGAGGGTCTGCAAGGGGGCTGTCCATGATCCGTTAATGCTTGCTTTTAATTCTTGTGATACGTGAAATGATAGATTTCCCATGATTCATCAATAAAAGGTCTGTTGTGCTTCACAAAATACAAAATAAAATATGCTTTTCAAGATTTGTGAATATGGTTTGCATTAGGCGTTTTTTTTTTTTGAAAAATCAAAGTCAGTATGTACCGTTAACCAATATCGACCTTACCAATATTTTGTGAACTACTGTTTGTATTTCCCATGAACTGTGCACGGCACCCCACCTTGCAGACCCTCATATACACTGGCAGTGGTTGAATATGCAGAAATATTGAAATTAATACATAACTTTATTATAGAATTAATAGACTTATAACATTAATATGAGTATATTTTTGCCACTATTGAGAGAAAATATTGCTATTAACTATTTTTTTGAGAAGCTTAATATTTATTTATTGTTGTCTAGTAAACAGCTTTGTATACCATCGTGTATTTGTATTTTCATCTTTGCGTACATACAGACATTTAGTTTGAACAGCATTCAAATTGCTAAGAATACATTGTGGATATAACTATTTGTTCTTTAAGATTGTTTTGCTGCTGTGATCAGCATATAGAATGCAAGCAAACTCCTACCCCCATCCACACCTTGGAGGCTCAGAGCAGCTTGAAACATGGGGGGGGGGGTCATCTTACACCAACTGAAGTGCATACACCTACTCAAATATTTTGACATGAATATTTTGCCAAACTAGTGTTATGCTGCACCAGTGATATTTTTGGCACTGAAATGGGGGGGGGGGAGGCTCAGCCCCAGAATTTTTGTTGGGGACAGCCCCCCTCCCCCAACCAGCTCTGCCACCTCAGTGCCTCCTTTTCTGCTCCTTTGATGGTGGGGTGGAATACAAATAATGATGAGAGCTGATAGCCAGGAGATACTCTCCATAATTTTTGGTGGGTATGTGCCACTGGCTCCACCAAATCCCAACCCTGTTCCAGACCAGGATTTGGTCGAGTTTTGATACCCTGCCCAAGACTAGTAACCCAAAATCCATATCCTTTCCAAGAATCTATACCCTGTCCCAGACATAACAGCCTAACCTCGATGATTTGTATACCCTGTTCCAGACCAAAATACTTGATAATAACCATACCCTGAACAGTGGCACATACTGGCTCTGCAGCCAATATAGGGGAGTACCCCCCTCCAAGCTGATCATAACCTACTGATACAGAGATCTAATTGTTTTAAATCACCAGGGGTCGACTCGCTGTAATTAACTCTCCAGGTATAGGTATTGCCCTTAAGGGTGTGGTTTTTGGCCTGATTTGGTCTGGAACTGGTGATTAGTTGGAAAAGGGTATGGTTTTCACAGAGAATCTGCAGGTCCTTTAAGTTACCATTTAATAATAACCCTAAATGGTAAAAAAAATCAGTTGTAAATCCCTGATGAAGTCCGAGGTATCAAACCAAACGCGTAGGATATAAATAAACCAGTTCAAGCTGCCATAGTCTTGTGCTGCTCACTGGATCATTATATAAAAAAAGAAAGCGTTCCTTTCGTAGTCTCAGCCCGAGGTTCTTAAATTTTGGCATTTTTCAATGAGTCTCAACTCTATAAATGTTAACCCCATAGTTAAACTAATAGTTTAACTCGTTCTAAATTATAAAGCTACAAACCACCAAAATATCAGTATTCCCAATATACTTCTCATGCAGTTCCCCAACCAAAAAATCTCAAATTCTTTCGTAGCAAACAGTCCGATATTCCTGTCGGATCCACAAATGTAAATCGTTGAAAACAGGCGAGATATGATGGAAGTCTCCTACGACTTTGTACATAGGTGAGCCCCCTCCCCCTTTAAAAAGTATATTTGCTCATTTCTAAAAATTACTCAAAAGTCTCCTATCTCTGTTAAGAACACAAAACCTTCATTTTAAGAAATGATATGGGCTTGTGTGCTATCATATTCACTCGAGCAGTCTAACAAGATGAAGTCTGATTAAAACTTCTGTTAACTGAAAAGGGTTTTTCAAGCACGGTGACAAAACAACACGAAATCATTTTTGCGTAAAGAAAATAAATGTTACGAAGTTAAAATGTTACTCTAAATGACGATATTATTAATTAATTGGCTCAGATTTGCCCAAATTTAATGACAAATTAAGTACAATTTAATTTACAGAACACGTATAAGTACATTGTAAGTTGCATTTATGCTTGTAGTTTTGAGACGGGGGGGTAGATTGTTTCGTAGTGATCACTGCGACACCAAAGAAAAGTATCGACACAAGTAAAACTTTAATACAGTTTATTTCCACAAGTTGTTTGTAAAGTCAACAGTTGTTATAATTTTTCAAGAACTTTGTTACACTCAGTGTTAGAACAAAGTTCTTTGATTTGCGTACGAGAACTGTTCGATCGCTACGACGATACTCGAACGCGTTGCCCGGTGTACTGAGAACCAGCGTGCAGGACAAAACTATAGTCACGAGAATGCCATGGGGTTTTTTTACACTGAGGATAAAATCGGGATAATGCAACAGATTCAGTAGCGCCCCGTTCACAAGCATCCGGATATTTTTGAAACGGATATATTTTTCTCTGTTTTCAAAAAAATACGCGTCCAGATGAAGCGTATTCGAATCGTTTTCACGCGTCCACACGACAACGAGAGAAATACGATAGCGTCCATCTTTTAACGCGGACCGGGATGGACTGAACTAGATCTATCGTAAACCTCCGTTTTCGTCCGACCTCACGAAAACGATTAGCCATCAGGGTTAGGGTTCGTTTGATTATTCCACGAAGAGAGATCGAAATCGGTTAAGGAGGGTCCAAACTTGTTGTGACACCGGTTTTATCCCTGGGGTAAATTACGTCTCAGTGTTAATCTATCGTTTAACCTCCATCAGTTCGAAGTCAAACACCGAGCCAAGCCAGCGGGCTATCATGGCAGAAGATTCTAATTATCTTTGCGTGAATCGTCTATGCTCTGGAACATATTTCAGTGGCAACCTTCTGTCGCGACCCCTACAAGTGAACAAAACTGACCTCAGTGGGAATCCAGAGCAAAACAAAATATCTGGCAAAATCCATAGATAATTGTGTTATGTTAACAAAAGCCCCAGAGTACACCCAAAGGATTGAACTTGTATCTTCGAATATTTCTAACTAATTGAACATTGGCACCTTCATTTGCCTTGTTTGTCGTAAGCTACTGAGAAACATCGAGCATGTCCCAACGCTAGACTGTGGGAGGAAAGAAATGACCATTTAATAATATAAATGCTTTGATGTCTCTTACAATACGGCGTGAAACCTTATTTAAAAAACATACTTAGAAATGAATCAATAAAAAGTAATTTGCAATTTTTATCATGTTTAAAAAAAGAACCACATATGTCCCTCTCCTCCCACCAGCCCAAGAAATATAAAAGCATAACTCAAACTGCACAGTATTCATGAAGCTGAAACAGCAAAAAAGAATTCTCTCTGAAACAGATATTTTAGGAAAAAAATTGAAATCCCCAAATATGTATCCTATATAGTCAAACGAAAAATTTTTAAAGCTTAGCAAAAAAATACTTAATGAAATAGGGGAATTTCAAGATCAGAGGAAGCATGGTTCCTTAAAAGTTAATTACATTTACAGTTGAACCCCGCTATTTCGAGCTCTCAGGGGAAATGAAAAATAGTTCGAAATAGCGGGGGTGCGAAATAACTGATAGTAAATGACTGAAAATTAAGGCCAAAGGAATTCGGTCTGACTTCGAAATAGCAGGGTTCGACTGTATTACTATGTGGGTATTGAAGTCAGGTGAAGGTTCATATTTTAGTATACCTCTTTTGCCTGATGAATAACCGTTCAGGAGAGATCGTATCGCCACGTTCCACTGCTCGACATTCGAATACCACATCAAAGCACATCTGAGAAGAACA
>JANRMR010187229.1:0-11027 GCA_025434825.1 Bergia sp. 'catenularis'
GCGGCGGAGGCGGAGGAGGAGGAGGAGGAGGAGGCGGGCCCTCCAAAGTCGCGATGGAGTGGCTCCTGTGGCAAGAACATCGCCTGCAAGTTCCTGATGTCGCCCTTGCTGCTGCTGCTGCTGCTGCTGCGACTGCCGACCGGATCCAACACGCCCGCAACCACGGCGAGTACCGCATCCCAGGCACCCGTTACACCGTCGACGGTTACGATGCCACCACCCGGACCGTCTACGAGTTCCACGGCTGCTAATGGCACGGCTGTCCCACCTGCCATCCCCAACTGGACGAACCTCATCGTCGGTGTTTAGATCGCACCATGGACGATGTCTACCGCGCCACCCAGAAAAAGATGCAATTCCTGCAGGACAGGGACTACCACGTCTTGGAAATGTGGTAGTGCCAATGGATCCGGACCAAGAACGACGATCCCGCTCTTCGTGCATGGGGGGACGACTTGGATCTGCAGGAGCCCTTGAATCCCCGCGAGGCTTTCTTTGGCGGTCGAACCAACGCCGTCAAATTGTACCATCGAGCCGACGTCGACGCGGGGGAAGAGATTCGGTATTACGATTACACCAGTCTCTACCCCTGGGTGAACAAGAACGGGGAGTATCCCATCGGGCATCCTGTGATCGACTACGCCCCTCCCACCACCGATTTGAGAGCGTACTTGAGTCCTCGCCTGGGCATGGCCAAATGTACCGTGGTGCCTCCTCCGGCCCTCTACCATCCCGTGTTACCCTACCGGACGCACGACAAACTCACCTTCCCGTTATGCCGTTCTTGCGTGGAGGAAAATATCGACCGCGATCTTCTCGACAAAGTCTACCAAGGTCACCACGGGGAGAAAGAACGTGCCTTGACGGGAACCTGGTGCACGCCGGAATTGGAGGAAGTCGTCGCCCTGGGTTATAGGATCGAGACCATCCACGAAGTCTGGTCTTTCGAGGAGAAACGGAGAGGTCTCTTTGCCGACTACGTCAATACGTGGCTCAAAACCAAGCAAGAGGCCAGCGGCTGGCCCGCTTCCTGTACCACTCGAGACCAACGTGAACGCTACGTCCGCGACTATCACGCTCGAGAAGGGATCCTCCTCGACTACGACTGCGTCGAACATAACCCAGGTCGGTGTGCTTTAGGCAAGATGATGGTGAACAGCATGTGGGGAAAGTTTGGCCAACAGGACAACAAGAAGCAGGTCCAGGAGTTCGTCGAACCGCAACCCTTCCACGACTTTCTAGACAGCGACCAGCACGACGTCCGGTACGTCAGTCCTTTAACCGAGGAGAGAGTGGAAGTCTATTACAAGATGAAACGACACTGCGAATCCCTCTCTCCCAACATCAACATCTTCGTGGCCGCTTTCACCACCTGTTATGCCCGTCTCCGAGGCTTTGAGCTCTTGGGGGAGCGCGTCCTGTACTTCGACACGGACTCCGTTCTCTTCACCCATCGCCCAGGACAAACCTGTCCTTCCTTGGGAAGTTATCTGGGCGATTTCAAGGACGAGATCGGGGACGGAGATGCCATCATCGAGTTCTGTTAGGGGGGTCCCAAGAACTACGGTTGCCGCACGCGCCAGGGCCAAACCGTCTGCAAGGTCCGTGGTTTCTCCTTGAGTTATCAAAGGCAACAACAACTCAACTACGAGATCTTGCACAACAACACTTTGGCCGAGTTACGACGACCTCTAGTCACCCCTCGAACGACCCGTGTCAACCAGTCCCACACCATCGTCCGGGACAGCAAGGCCTACGCTCTCCACACGCGACCGGCTCACAAAGACTATCGCCTCGTGTTCTCTAAACGTGTGCTGGACCCCACCACCGCCCAAACCTACCCCTACGGGTACGAGCGCCTTTCGGAGCAGGACCTCCACAACTTGGACGCTCTGATGGACTTGTCCATCTAAATTGTACATAGAGCTTGTTGTTGTTGTTGTTGGACGCTCTGATGGACTTGTATATAGAACTTGTATATAGAACTTGTATATAGAACTTGACGATAGCCCTCGTAGCTCAGTCGGTAGAGTGATGGTCTCTTGATCCACTGGCCGCCGGTTCGATTCCGGCCGAGAGTAATAGGAAACACGCCGTGTTGTGGCCTCGGAATTCTGGCTTCGAATCCCAGCCTTGTCCCTTTTTTCTTTTTTTCTTGTAAATAGAATAGCTCTAACAGGTATTAAACATCGTGACTTTTATTGAAAAATGGTGTTGTGTGACCTTTCTTCCTTCTCCACAAATTCTCTAGGTTTCGCGCGAAAGGCGCGAAAAACCCTTCCGCGCGAGCCCCGTCGCGCGCGACCCACCCTACCCTACCGGGAATTTTTACCTGCCTGCCTGCTTGACTCCGACCCCTGGCCCCGACCCACCGGTTTCCAAAACGGTCTAACCAGTTTTTCACCCGTCCAACCCGTCTAACCGGTGTTTTCCAACACCCTGACGTCATCTCTTCTCTCATTGGCTCCCTCCCTTTCGTGCACTATGATGTCATCACCCCACTCTATATAAACGACACACCATCGCGCCACCAATTCTTTTTTTCTTTTCCATCTTCCTCTTCACAGCTCTCCCCAGATCCCAAACCACCTATGACGTCACCTAAATTTGAATTTCTCTCGAACAATCAGAAGCCACCATTTCCAACTGCCAAAACGGGACTATATGGTCCCATAGTACTACTCATATGAGCAACCAACTAGTAAAGCCTGGTTTCCATATGATCTGTAACGGTCGGCGATGGTCTGCGGCACGGTCGGCGACCATCTGCGATCGATCTGTCGAAGACACCGGAAACAAGTGTTTCCATATATTTTATGAGCAATCGCAGACCAGCGCAGCGAGTCCTATAAACCCATGGAAAATCTCGATAATAAACGCGAAATGGCTTGAGCAAAATGGCTGCGATGAACAAAAGACAGTGGTTAAATTTTCAAACTGCCCTCTGTGTGAGCTAGATGAAGCTACGGCGTTGAAGAAATCAGACGAAAAGAAAACACAAGTTCGGGGTACGAGAAATATTTCTTCAACGAATTGAAAGCGGTCAATTTCACGCTCTATTTCAAAAGTTAAAGCATGACTGCTTGTGATCTTTGCAGCCTTTATCGTAAATACAACGATAACTTTGGATGCTACATATCAACGTTTTGTTGTCAACACTCTCGCTTGATTTAGCCGCTGTTGTTGGAGTTATGCTGGTTGCGAAAATAGCGACATTTTTTGGTTCATCCCAAATTTGATTGGGTTATTACTGACACGTGTTTTACGAGGAACAATGGTATGTCGCCGATTGCCGCAGACCGTCCCAGACAAGCGTTTCCATTAAAATCTTTCTTTGTCTTCGTGGTCGTAATGGTCGGGAAAGTAGAAGCAAGTTTCATCTTCCGATCATTCAAATCGTGTGTCGCAGACCGTCCCAGACGCCATATCAAGTGTTTCCATATGTCTGGAACGTGATGCAGACAGGGTCGCCGACCGTGCTTCAGACTGTCGCCGATCGTTACAGATCATATGGAAACCAGGCTTAAAAAAATGGGTTCACACCTATAAAAAACAGCTTTGTACACTCCTTTTGAAGTTCGTTGAGCTTCATAACCAGCTAGTTCTATCAACTATGTTTAAATGCAACACTTTACTTAGCAAATTTCCGCTTTTCCAAGTTTGTTGCTCTTTCATATTTTGCCTCATTAAGAGCCAATATCTGTAAATATCGAAAATCCGGCGCATGTCGCCAAATTCCGAATTTTTTCTTATTTAGCCCAAATAACATCTGTGGTGAGTAATATTTTCAAAAAACACATTGAAGGCTTCAACTGCGTTCAATTTTTTGAGAAATCGAAGGAAGTTTGAAAAACGAGATTTTGCCGTCAGCATGCTTGCGAGACTAGGGGAAAATAGATGTTTTCTACTCGTTCGTTCTGACAAACGCGTATTTATATTTTAACTTGCTTCACACAAAAACAATACAACTCTTCGACTTTGACAGCAGCTCGTTTATTTTAGAAAGGGTTCTATTAAAGGCAACTTTTTTACCGTTGCAATGAGCCATGTTTGAGCCTTTCAGCAAACGGGCAAATACTATGTCACATCGGGAGTCCCAAAAGCTAACTGGTACATTGAATTTCAACACGAGGCTAGTACAGCCATAAAGTAGATGCTTTGAACTATATTGTGATAAAATTACAAATGCGGCAATTGAAAACCGACCCGCTGAGAGACCAAAATTTAACTGGCATTTTGAGGCCGACACAGTCTGGCAGTTGGACGTCATTCTGCACGTGGCTTTCCCCGATTCATAATTTATTTAAAAATTTCGAAACAAACCTTTTGCTTGCTTCCAACTTAAAAGTTGGTAGTTATTATGAGATAATATTTGCCGATAACTGCTGCAAAATTTTCGAAAACCCATTTTGCCGGCAATCTGCACATGCATTGAACTGAGTCTTTTTACTATACAGGCCGTGATGCCGAAACATAATGATATAACTATAAACCGACTTTCTGCGACGAATTAGCAGTGCAAAGGAACAACGGAATATATTTTGATCGAATTGTTTCATTATCAAACTAGTACGTGGTCGGAGATAAGTATTTCCGACGACCGATTATTGTTTACATGTAGTGTTGAAATTGCAAGGCTTTACTGCTGGTTACATTTTGTCGTTTTATAAAGATCACGGCGACAACAAACAAATACAGAACATCCGCCATTAAACGAACTCAAAACAGAATAACAGAACTCGTGCTCACGAAGCACCAAAACGAGGCACTATAAATATTCGTGACATCATCTAGAAACAAAACTTCAACACAATGCAAACTAAAACGTCAGTTTCTAACATGTAGAACTACATAAATCAATCAAGTCGCTGATTTAATCAAAGAAAGTGGGCGAAGGAAGTGATACAAATAAAGTTTACAACATGGACAATTAAAAAAAAAGATTACATTTTTAAAGTCAAAAGATATTTTGTTGGGAAATGTATAGGATAAATGTGCACAAACATCGACCAGATCTGTACTAAACGCATCAACGGTTTTTCAAAACAACAGCATTAGACCTTTGACCTGTGATTGTCAACAGTATTAATAGCAAATACTCACCCACTTTATCACTCAAAATGAAATAATTGAGTAGTTCTGTAGTTTGTACTCGCACTCCAGTGCAGTGGTGCTTGCCTAAATGCACTGTTTGCTCTTAAACCGTGAGATGTTTTTTTTTTCTTAAAAATAGTTCTTTTTTTTTTTTTCATAAAACAGTAAGATGTTTATTCTATAATCAATAATCAGTGGATTTGTCTTTTAGATATTGAAGATTAGCCGACAATAGAACCAAAGTGTGTGTGCCAAGTAAATTCGAATTTCCTTTGCACTGGCTTAAAACAAAATTTAGCTCAATCCTCATGCCAAAATACAGTCATAAATATTGACAACTACGCGAATAAGTGCCCGCGAGCCAAAATAACCCGAGTAAAAAAAAAATATGCGACGAGCGGCAAATGACCATAATTACGACACACATGTTCACAGTTTTAAATGATTTTGAAAAGATCGTTGGGGCAGGAACCTTATCAGAGCAAAACGGAAAACGTAATTGGTAACTACAAGCACAAACCGATACTTTAGACTTCAATCAAACCGCTCTTGAGACGTTTCGTGACTGCACTTAAAAATGTTAAAGTGGTGATCTCATGCTTGTGATCTGAAGAGACCGAATTTGTCATTAAAGAATAATTTTCACACACTCGTTTTTTCGGTTAAGTGATTTTTAAAAGAGGCCTTTGTTCAACGCTTGTTGATTGACAGCTCTCTGCAGTTAGATGAGAAGCATATTAATTTATTACGAAAGATTCCAACAGCGAAACGTTTGATTGAGCACCGCCAATCAAATATCGTAAAATTGTCCTATTATTATTTAAATTAGTACGAACACATTAAGGCCGATGTCCAAAATAACAATAGCATTTTCGGCTATGTCTTGTTGGCAATTTAGTTTTAATTTTTGACAGTTTAGTTTTAGTTTTAACAGTTCAGTTTCAATTTTTTGACAGACAGTCTAGTTTTAGTTTTTGACAGGTAGTTCAGTTTTATTTTCCCCAAGTGGGTACCAGATCCCACTCGACTTGACTAGTGGTGACCAGGTCTCTCTCCGTTTGTTGTTTATCTGCCATTTTGATTTGAAAATGGCAGTGGGAGCAAACTCTAGTCCTCATTTCGGAGTGTTTTGCACCTGGGTACAGTAATGAAATTTCTGAAGCTCCACGAGATAAAAATTAGTCTCTGAACTCTGAAAAGGCGACTCCAGTCATTAGAATTATCAAGAAGAACAAACGTGTCCGATGATGAATTGAAGAAGATTATTAAGAAAGAACTTGGTAATGGTTGCCATATAGGATACCGCAAAATATGGGCAAGACTTAAAAGAAAAGGGGTATTTGTTCAAAGACGAAAGGTCATGAGTTGCTTACAAGAACTCGATCCCGAAGGTGTGGAATGCAGGCGAAGGAAACGTCTCCGCCGACGAGCATATCATGCGAAGGGGCCAAATTTTATTTGGCACATTGATGGTCATGATAAACTGAAGCCATATGGATTTAGCGTGCATAAATGTATCGATGGGTTTTCAAGAAAGCTTATGTGGCTTGAAGTAGGGACAACAAACAAGAATCCGGAGGTAATTGCCGGATAATATCTCAACGCTGTGAAGCGGTTGGGCGGGCAGTGTTGATTCTAAAAAAAATGGAAGAGTTCATTTTTTTTAAACTGGGGGTTTCACGGGGAGAGGGGTAGTCTGTTGATTTCACAGGGAAGTCTGGAGGGTACTAAAATGGCTAATAAGTGATCCTAAGAAAATATCTAAAACCAAACTCTCGAACAGTACCAATGCATTATTTTTACTTTTGGACTTCCAATGAAATCCGGGTAATAATTAAGTCCCTTTCCCCAGAAAAGTTCTTCTCACCTCCCATTAAGTTTACATTGGAGTATTCCCTTGGTTTAAGACAAAGGCTACAAATGTCCTGAAAAGCTATAATCTTTATAATAATTCTCCAAAACTGTACATGTTATTTATATACAAATTAACAAATTACAAGCATAGTTTTTAACTTGTGTAAAAATTTAAACAGAAATGTATATGGTAACATTATTTTCCATTAAAGAAAACCTCTGAAAACAGTAACAAGAACACAGTTTTCCCTATTTCTGCAAAGGTCTGACACCCCCTCCACCATGCTGTCACTGAAAATTAATAGAGACTTGAGAACTCTTACACTCTTACACAATCTCATTTAAAGAGCAAAAAATCATTTTCAAGTCTTGAAATGTGGTGCATTCTCTCACAAATAGGAAACTAGGTCTTCCACATCAATAATTACATGTATGTGGGTTTTATGCCTTAGGATCTTTAATTTTAATAATGCAACCTCAGCATAACAACTGACTTTAAAATAAGGCGTGGCTGACAAACCTCTTGCATAGGGAAACACTGACTCTGAACATAAAAGGTTTGTTTTGAAGAAACAAATTAGGGTACATATTTACCAGATACCTGTGGAGAATCCATGCTTGTTCGTGTTTCGTTATTTTTGCTGGGATATAAAGAGTCAAACCAACCCTACTCTCATCATGTGTAAAAGATTTTTCCCTAATTCTAGTACTTGAATGCACGCCCTCTTAAGTCGTAAACATCAACTTTACATAATTTTAATTAACCCTTTCACCATGAGCATAAAAATTTCTTGCTTTCCCTGCTAGTGTGTTTTCTTCACCACAAGTGATGATGGCTAGTTTCCCAATTTTGAGGATTTACCATAAGTGAAATATCAGAACATACATATAACAAAATGTACTTCCTTTAGGAATTGCCCTTTTGATTAGTTGAAATAGTCAACAAATATGGAAAGAGTTTTGGAGTAAATTATGTAAGAAAGACATTTACTGTATTAAGTCAATCACTGGAAGTGAAAGGGCTGAAAGACTAACAGTTAATACAACATACTCTTAAAATAACTCTACTTGATTCAATAAAGCTCATACAGGTTTCTTTATGTGCTGTAAAGCAGCCTTGATTGGGCTGGGGACAACAAGACTTAAATGTAGACAACAAATCAGCTTCAACAGAACAAAGATTAATGTTATCCAAAATTCTAACAACAACAAAACCTGAAATATATGGGAGGACTTTCACTTCCAAAACAAGTAGCACCTATAGCTACCACTTTGTGCCAAATCTAGGAACCAAGTGCAATTATCTTAGTTATCAGGTAGGCTGTAATGAATTTGAACTGGAACAGTTTCTTGACTCTTTCAGTTTTTGACATACCAAAAATGCAGGCATTACAAAACATCTGCTACCTATTACATCAAACACAATTCATTGAGCCGTAGACAATGTCGCAACTTTTTAAACAATTATCCCCCCAGATTCTTCATGAATGCTCAGCTTCACATACAAGGCAAACTAAAATGCTGACATTGGATCTGAAGCTGAAAAGTGATAACAGCTACTTACTCTAAAATTGTGTTTTGTAATTAATTATTATTTTGGACTATTATATTTTGACAGAATGACACTCAAATAGGACTGTCATCCAATCCATGTAGTTTTACAATGTATACACAGTTCATGCTGGGAAAGATGATAAGCATACTTTTAAATCAGCCAAATTTTAACTGTTACCTAAATATCGAGTCTTTCCAAAATTCTTGACCTGAGGAATGAAACCAGTGAAATAACTTTAGCGTTGTGAATCAGCCATCAAAATGAACAACTGTTTTGGGCCTTGAACTTCTTCTACCCAGTCATTTTAGTATATGTTAATTTTCTGATATCAGTTAGTTGTGATGAAATATGATATTATAATTAAATGTTTAATAGAGTGATGGATTTAAATATCCTTCAGTGTTTCATCAGCTAAAACTAGTCACTGAGATTTGGGAACCAGTTTCAAATGTTGTAGCACTGTACCTCGATACAGATCAAAGTTTTAATCTATTAAGTGAAGCCAGAAAAATCCCATAAAAATTGTCCAGAAAATGTTACATTTTGGATTTAATATCAATGCCCAGTATTCACTTTCAAAAATGCAAAAAAGCATTGCTTTTCATTTTAAATATGTTGCAATTTGTGTACAGTTAATAGTAAGTGCCACAATAAAAAAAAACGTTTAAAAATTCAACTCACATAATGTCAAATACCCAGCTATCTTTCTCCAAAATGTTGTTGAACTGTTCTCTCAGTTCCACAAAATTTGAGCAAGTGGATGGAAGTTCCAACAGTGGCCCACATTTATGTGCAATTGGCCTGCAATTAGCACCTTCAAGTTTGGTAAATGTAAAGTCAATCTTCTCAGTAATCAAAACACCTGAAGCAGTTGTAAACCGTAGGAATTGTGCAAACTTAACACTGTCTAATCCTCTGACATAGCGTTACAAAAACTTCATGGCATCACGCTCTCCATCTGATTTGGGGTCTGCTGTTAGTATGTCAAGAACTTTCTTGTTTGTGGGTTTCATTGTGTCAAAGAGGCCTTGAACTGCTGAATAACCCTGAACTGTGGATAATGTTTCAGTTCTTGTACACAAGGCTGCCATGTTGCCAGCATGACATGTGGTTTCTGTATGAGTTCTTGATTAGCAATTTCTACAAGACCTTTTCTGAGATTGGACTCGCAGACGAAAGACCTGCACTTCCAGGAAATCAAACAATTCTTCATTGTCATCTGGGAATGTTGGTTTGGCAAGATAATCTTTAATCAGTTCTTCTTCAACTGGTTCCAAATACTTCATGAAGGAGTCTAAAAGAATGTCATCTGGAACCTCACTTTCAAATAGTCAATAGCAGAAAAAAAGATTTTGACAAAAACATTGGAATGTAAGAAAATGATGTGTTTCCCGTCACCAGAATCCTTCCAACTGCTCCCCATTCCTTGAAAAAATGATCATGCCTCACAAAGGGGACCCTTTTCCTTTCCCCTATAGGCATTGAATTAGCAAACTTTTTCCAGAATAGACAAAATACCTCTCATTGTTCACAGCAATCCCTGTACCCTTTTCTTTTTCTCCTCTTTCATCGATAACCTTGAATGAGGGTTCACAACTCAAGACACTTTCATCCTTGAAGTGCTTGATCATGTCACTGCAAATGCATGAGCGGTGCACAGTAAGTAATTGGAATGCTGGTTCACCCTGGAGCTCAGGCTCTTCACTTCTTGCTATGTGATCCTGAGGATTCTGGGCATTAACAGCAGTGCTAACATTATTTGGAGCTGGAATAGTGACACTGTCCCGGCCAGATGAAACAGGTAGTGAGTCACTGAGAGTTGAGCTACTACTATCAAAATGGGCCAAACGACGCTCCCTTACTTCATACAGATTAGGTGGCTGCATCTCAGCAGGTGTTTCACATTTTCCTTCTCATTGGAAGAAGCACGTGCTGAATCAATCCTTAGACTCTCTTCGTACTCTCAGTTTTGATCACAAATGATGCAGTATTCACCTTTTTCGTTTGAACAATGATATGTTTCACGCACTTCTCGTTCATTTTCAGCGGCAGCTGGTGTAAAAGGGCAGTTATACTCAGCTTTTGATGTGCCCTCGAACTTTGACTTTGTTTCTTCATCATCTTGAAATTCGTCGCGAAAAAGAGCTTTGGGCTGTGTTCCAAATAGAAGACGGTCGTGGAGGGATATAAACCATTTACCTTCAGGTAGTCTTTCACTGTTCCTTCCTCTGGAAAACCATGAATCGCAGTGCCCGTGGCATCACAAAACCATCTGTTCAAATGTTCTAAATCGCCTGCAAAATCACTCTTTCCACCGCCAAAAAAAGCGTAGCAGCTTTTTCGATAGAATCATTGATAAGAAGTGGTTCAGCGTCGGTATACACAATAAACCGACTTACACCACCTTTCTTTTGGCGAACTGGAGTAAATATTTTCTTAGAAGCATTATAGTGCAACCATCTAACCTGGATTCTGTGCTCCTTTACCACTTTTCTCTTCTTACTCGAGCTGGCACCACCACGAT